>PVKV010005502.1:101768-114481 GCA_004027835.1 Alouatta palliata | reverse complement strand
GTTCAAGCAATTCTCCTGCCTCAGCCTCCCGAGTAGCTGGGACTACAGGCACGTGCCACCATGCCCAGCTAATTTTTGTATTTTTAGTAGAGACGGGGTTTCACCATATTGACCAGGATGGTCTCGATCTCTTGACCTCGTGATCCACCCACCTCGGCCTCCCAAAGTGCTGGGATTACAGGCGTGAGCCACCGCGCCCGGCCTCAGTTTACTTTTTAATGATGGAGGACGACTGAAGATTCTCTAAATCACTCTCTAACCTAAATGGTCATTGTAAAGAAGCTACTATCAAGAGAGCTCAATGAAAACTCACCTCCAGGTACACTGTACCAAGCACCACCATTGGTGGTTCCATCTACAAAGCTGCTGTCATCATCATTCTTGCGACATGGTGGCCGATTGGGGTCAGACATGGCTGGGTTGAAAGAAGAATATGCCCGGGCCAAGCTTTGGAAAATGGCATCATCTGGGGAGGAGCTGTATTCATGAGCACTACCTAGAAAACAAACCCACAAGATTGAAGAAACAAACAGAGACCAAGCAGCACTGTATGTTTTCTAAAGAGCGATTCAGTGTTGAGTAATTGTATTGTCGATGTATTTTTTTAGTTACGTAATTATGAGAAAGAGGCAAAGTTTAAATAGTAAATAATTACACTTAGTTTTTAAGTAATAAAACTTTCATTCCTAATACTACAAAGTAGAAATTGGGTAGAATGTACATTCCACTTATTAACTGAAAGCTTCACAAGGAAAGGTAATAAAGTCATGGTAAACTAGGTCTGGGAGAATAGCAGGGAGATTTTTATCAAAATATTTAACTTTAAAAAGTGCCTGTATCAACCTCATACCCACTATGAATCATTTGCATATATACCATTCAATATCTGGTTTTAGATTTTTTAAATCTACCATATGTATTATAGAAATAAATAACATTTTGATACACTGTATTCTTATTCAGGCATTATAAATTATGGAAGCCTACAAGTTTCTCAATTATCAACAAACCACAAAATCTTTAAATTTACTTAACAATATTATTTCACTAAAGATGTTCTTCGAGTCGGAGCCCAGAGAGATACCGGCACCATGGAATCTATGCCGCTGCAGGATTTCGTACGCACCCTGGACCTCGCCTCCCTCCCGCGCGTGCTGCGGATCTCGTCGCTGATCTACAATTCGAACAGCTACGTCTGGGACATCAGTGGGAACAACTGCTGGCTCCACGAGGGGGACCTGATCAAGATCACCCAGGTTCGCCTCCACTGTGTGATCTATGACAACCCGAAGATGAAAATGATCGAGACTATCGAGCCCAACTTCCAGGGCCACTTCTTCTCCCTCAAGACCTCTCAGAGCTACGAAACCGTGGAGGAGCTGGTCTTAGACACAGATCGGAGCTCCAAGCAGCAGCTGCCCATTTACATCACGCCGACCTGCAGGATTGTCACAGAGGGCAAGGTGGTGACTGACGACCAGGTCCTCATTTTTGAGGCTGTGGTGTCACACCGCCACACCTCCTGTGCCCGCTGTGTCCTGGTCACGGAGAATGAGCGGGTCATCCTGCACCTGCCCCTAAACCAGAGGGGGCCCTTCAGGATATTGGAACCCAGTCCTCCTCAAACTCTGCTCCAGGCCCTGCAGGAATCAAAGGACCAGCTCCTCACCTGCCCCACCCTGCCCTGGGACCACGTGACCCTGACGCCCAAGTATGAGATGGAAGCCATCCTGCACAGGCACAGGACCGCCGTCAAGATCCGCTCCAGCCTGAACTTTAAGGTGGAGGATGTCACCGCCTCCTCCCAGCACATCCGCTTTGTCCAACCACTGCCGCTGAGTGAGATCCTGGCCCGGGAAGGCCCCTTCCCCCTGTCCGTGGAGATCCTGAAGGTTCCTGAAGGGCGCCACATCTTCCTCAGCCCATGGGTGCGCTCCTTGAAGAGAGGCCGGAGGCTTTGCATCTATGGCCTAGCCTCACCACCCTGGCGGGTCCTGGCCTCAAACAAGGGCTGCAGGGAGCCCAGGTACTTCCTGCTGTCGGGTGCCTACCAGGGTAAGATATGGCGGCGGCCGAGGGAGTTCCCCACTGCCTATGACCTCCTGTGTGCATTCCAGCCAGGGCGGCCACTCCGGGTGGCAGCCACAAAGGATTGTGAGGGTGAGAGAGAGAAGAATCCTAATTTCACATCCCTGGCTGCAGATGACAGGCTGGAGGTACTGCGGCATGGCCTGGCCCATGGGGCCCAGGGCAGTGTCATTGATGTCTTGGTTTGTCAGCAGCTGAGTGACGAGTATGAGGAAGCAGAGAGCCCAGAGCCGGTCCTGCTGCCCCTCCACTTCCCTGGCAGCTTCGTGGAGGAGTTGAGTTACAGGCGGTGGTACAGCCTGGTGGATCTGATTGCCCAGTTCTCACTGCCTTGTGAGGTTAGGGTGATGGTCAAGGATCCCAGTTACCCCAGTGACCCTCTGACTGCTGTACTGGGTCTGCAGCTGGAGGAGAAGATCACAGAGCCCTTCTTGGTGGTCAGCCTGACTCTGAGCCTGGGATGTGCTTCGAGATCCCTCCCCGGTGGCTGGACCTGACTGTCGTGGAGGCCGAGGTGCAGCCAGACCGGCCAGGGGGGTCTGTGCCCATAGCCACAGTGAAGGAGCTGCCAGACACCTTCTATTACACTCTTCAGAAGTTAGCAGCTTGTGAGATCGAAGCCCCTCCACCAAGACCCCCTAAAAGTCAGGGCCTCAGCAGACAGAGGAAACACAGCAGCGAGAAGGGAGGCGTGAAGTCTTCTCAAGGCTTAGGATTGCAGCAACCCCCTTTGCTACCCAAACCCAAGGCGAAGACCTTGCCAGAGTTCACCAAGGATAGCTCCAATATGTACAACAAGATTCCTGGTCACAAGAAGGGCCACAGGCCCACACACAAGCCCCAAACACAGGATCTAGATGATGATGAACATGATTATGAAGAAATACTTGAGAGCTTTCAGAAAACCATCTAAGCTCTGGAGGAACCATCCTAACTGCTGCTTCTCACGGAATCTGATGCCAGCCAACCGTTATAAGCCTCTAAAAGACCTCGGGCAAGGCCTCACAGAAAGTGAAGTGCACACAGGGAATGGCTTTGTGGGAACTGATTTGATGGACACTGCACCAGCTTCCTTCAGGTTCCAGATTCCTGCTGCTTAGGGTGGGCTGGCTTGGACCTAACACCTCGCACATGACTCCCTCCACTTCACAGCCTTGGGATGCAGGCTGCTAGCAGGGTTCCTCCATCCTGCAACCCCAGCTGTCCCACCGATGGGTGCAGATGAGAATCAGAGGCCACCAACCTTGGTGATACCAGTGGCTCTCAGTAAAGGGGATTCCATCCTGACCACATTGTATGGGAGATTTTGTTAACGTTTGCCACCCCCACTCACCCCCAAGCTCTAAGCCCCGGGAGGCCTGGACTGTCCTCATCTGTGTAGCACCTAGCCTGATAGATCCCCATGCGGTAAACAGGGATCAGATAGATCCCCATGTGGTAAACGGGGATCATATTAATATGGGAACCTGGCTTCAAGAGCAGAATCTTAGGACCTTGGCCCACAAAAGCTGGTGGTGAAATGAGGGGAGCCAATTTAAGAAGGCCCTTATGGAGACCTGAGGCTGCAGAAAACTGGTGGGTTTCATCAGGTGGTGAAAGTCAGAGTTGTAAGTGACTATCCAAGATTATTTCATATTTAAATCATACAATAAAAATGAGCTTCTACACAAAAAAAAAGATGTTCTTCAACACTCAGTTTTCAATATCTAAAATTATCATCCCAACAACACCATTAAAAAGTGGGCAAAGGGCAAGAACAGACATTTCTCAAAAGAAGACATACAAGCAGCCAAAATAATTGGAAAAAAAATGCTCAACATCACTAATCATCAGAGAAATGCCAATTAAAACCACAATATCATATTACATGACTCAGAATGGCTATTATTAAAAAGTCAAAAAGCAACAGACATTGTCATGGATTTCCACCACTGTTGGTGGAAATGTAAATTAGTACAACTTCTATGGGAGACAGTACTGAGATTTCTCAAAGAACTAAAATCAGAATTATCATTCAACCCAGTAATCCCACTACTATCTATCCAAAGGAAAATAATCATTATATAAAGAAGACACGGGCACTCATATGTTTATGGCAGCACGATTCACAAAAGCAGAGTCATGGAATCAACTTAATTGTCCATCAATGGTTGACTGGATAAAGGAAATGTGGTACATATACACTATGCAATACTATGCAGCCATATAAAAGAATGAAATCATATATTTTGCAACAACATGCATGGAGCTGGAGGCCATTATCCAAAGTGAAATAATTCAGAAACAGAAATCAAATAGCACATATTCTTATTTATAAGTGGAAGCTAAACAACGGTGCACATGGACATAAAGGTGGAAATAATAGGCCCTGGGGACTCCAAAATGAGTGAGGATGGGAGGAGGTGACGGGTGAAAAATTACCTATTGGGTTCACTTTTTGGTGATGGGTACACTGGAAACCCAAACCTCACCATTATGTAATATATATGTGTAACAAACCTATACATGTACCCCTGAATCTAAAATTTTTAAAAAGAAAATAATCATCCTGTGTTTACAAAGAGCTAACTTTCCAAAGACCTCTGAGAATGGATGCAAAGCAGGAAATTCCCTAAACAACAAATATCAAGTCGAAAATACCTATCTGGCTAAAGCTTGCTTTGTCTGAAGCTTAACTAAAACTGGTTAGAGAAAGCCAAAGCACCACTTCCCCTCCCTGAACCACCAGACACTGTGCCAAATGCAAAACTGTGTGAACACAATAAGACACATGTAGAGATCCACGTGGGCCCTGATCGGGTACCAAGAGGCTGCTGCCATGTTTAAGCCACCTTCTACATGAACCTACACAAATTCTGTAATCTCTCTACTTTATCAGTGTCCAGGAGTGACCCAAGTTTATGCTTTGTATTTTCTCCCTTTCTGTTGGCTAGGTACTCTGTCAAGATCAAGTTTCTCTTCACCTAAACTATCGAAAAAGTGAGTCCTTTTCTGCCAAATAGATATGCCAACACCATATGAAATGATGAGGAGAGGTTTCTGTTAAACATATTTCTTTCAACAGGCAAAAACATGTAATGACCAGTTTCTTAAAAGGATATTACAGAAATCATCCTATAAACCCTGTACAGTATTATAAACTTTGAGCCAATTAAAGAAGCAGGAAGAATACCTACCACTACGCGTTTCATCATATGGATAGTTGGCCACAAGGTCTCCTCCATGGAGATTGGCAGACAGTACAAAAGGAATATCCATAATCCAATGAATAACAGCCTTGGTCTCAGGAGCAAGCTGTGCAGATGAGAGATTAAAAAAAGTATAAACTTAATAATCATTGGTATGATCACTTGACAGAAAAGACACAGTAAATATAAGGGAAAAAACTGAAAGCTGGTCATATTTTAACTACTTTGCAGTTGTCTTCATAGAAAAAAATAAAGTTTCCTACAAGAGCAGCATTTCTCATGTCTAAATTTCTCATATTTATAATAAAAAATATTTCAATAATGTTCAAATTTCTTTCAAAGTCTTATTTTTGTGAGCTGCCAGTTTTCCTCCCTTTGTAACTTGAAAATCGGCATGTAACTCACAAATTTTGGGATATGTCTGTCTGATCTGTAGTGGTTCAAACATTATTATTATGAATAGTTAAGGATAAGACAAGGAGAAAAGAAAATAGTTGAACTGCAGAACAAGATTTGTCCTCTGTAGTGCTTCAAACATGTGGTAAAGTTTATTTCCAAATTTTGCTTACTGTTTTCCCAACTCCTCTCAACTACTTCAAACATTGTTCCTATAAAAGAATATTAGTTTGAGTCTCTTTCAGAGTGGACTGTAAAATACGTTTACTTTGGAATGGTCATCTTAAATTTTAAAATAAAGGCAAGTTTCAAGAATTCATGTTAAGTCTTTAGAATGATTCACTGCCCCTCATATCTTGGAACCAAAACAAAGGAAAAAAGAAATGTATACCAAAGAAATAATGTGGACCCAAAAGCTGGATACTTTCATGCAATGAGTTTTTAATAGCAACTAGGAAGACTCAAGCCCTAAGTACCTCTTTGATGAAAAGAAAAGGTTTTACTGGCTGTGTAATCCATGCTGTTCTTTGGGAATAAAAATCTAATGGCATCAGTAGACTCTGATGGTTATAATAAGATATCGTATTTGTACAGCTCTTCCAGTTTATGAATAGCTCTCACATGGACTATTTTATTGCACTTGAAAACATTCGCATTGGATATGCAAAGATATTCATACCCATTTCACAAAGAGGAGTCTGAGAGTTGAGTGTGTTAAATAGCATATCTAAGTTCACACAGTTAAGAGTCCATATCCAGTCTGTGAAATCATAAGGCTCAAGCTGTTTTTAGTGTATCAGCTTTAGTCTATTAAAATTATCCTATTTTCACAGAAGCTACTCTTAACTGTGGAAAAGTGTGATTTAGAGTAGGAAGTTGTTTTTGTTATTTTTCGTTTGATTGGTATATCTTATTTTTGCTAAAAAAAAAAAAAAGTTCATTGTAGAAAATGTAGAGCAGATGCACAAGAACAAAGAAGAAAATTTAAATTACCCATAATTTTACCACCTAAAGATACCCACTACTAACATTTGTATATATCTCCTTTTCAGTCTTTTCACAATGTATTCATATAATTTTTAAATGTGATCATTTATATACCATTTTACATACTGCTTTTTTTGATTGACAACAGATAATGAACACCTTTTCATGTTATTAAATACCCTTCTAAAATAATAGTATAACGGCTGAGTGGTAGACAATGTCCGGATATGCCATTCTTAAATGCTAATAAAACGATAGCTAATACTTATTAAACACTTTCTGTGTGAGGCATTGAATTCTCCCATTCAATCTGTGAAATAGGGACTACATTTTCCCCCATCTTACAGATGAGTAAACTGAGATATAGAGAAGTTAGGGAACAGCATGAGGCCCTTCAGCTGGGAGTGGCAGAGGCTGGACTCGAGCCCGGCCAGTCCGGCTCCACAGCCACTACACTAGTACTAGTAATCTCCAAGTGGTGATACTGTGTTGTTTATATTTTAAAAAATAAGGCCGGGCGCGGTGGCTCACACCTATAATCTCAGCACTTTGGGAGGCCGAGGCAGGTGGATCATGAGGTTGAGAGATCGAGACCATCCTGGTCAACATGGTGAAACCCCGTCTCTACTAAAAAATTAGCTAGCCGTGGTGGCGAGCACCTGTAGTCCCAGCTACTCGGGAGGCTGAGGCAGGAGAATCGCTTGAACCCAGGAGGCGGAGGTTGCAGTGAGCCGAGATCGCGCCATTGCACTCCAGCCTGGGTAACAAGAATGAAACTCCATCTCAAAATAAATAAATAAAAATAAATAAATAAAAATACTGTGAATGCTTTTGTAGCTACCATTTGTGCAAATTCCTTAGAGAAATCCCTAGAAATTGAATGACTAACCAACAGCTAAACACATTTTTAGCTAAAAATGTTTAGGTTAAAATTTATGTTATCTAAAACTGTTTACATTTAAAAATGTATTCCAAACGGCATTCCTATAAAGTACAGAAATATAACCAGCAACAGTATAATAAATCTTCTTTAGCTAATCTTAAGAACAATGGAATTATTATGTGTTTTCAAGTGTGTCACTTTGATTAATGACAAACAGAATTTTTAAAGTTTGCATTATTTTAATTAACTAATAAAACTAGAACAGTTTTTTTATATTTAATGATTTCTTATATTTATTCTTTTGTGACATATTTATAGTTTAACTAATGTTTCTATTGAAATGCATAGCTTTTCCTATTGACTTCCAAAAATTGTTTAGTTAAAAAAATTAGCTCTCTACTACACGCTATAAATATTTTCCAGGTGTGTCATGTGCCTTTCAAATTTTGTAATTAAAATACAGAACACTAAGATATTTATGTTAAGCACATAATGTCAAACCTATTGATCTTTTCTTTATGGTCTCTTTGGTTTTCCATTTCATGCATTTGTTCAATAAATATTAAGTGACCACCATGTGCTAGTGTCTATACAAGAAATTTTGAAAGTTCTATCCCCCTCTAAATATTAATACTTACCAAATTTTCTAGTTTCATACTATTTAAACTTAAATTGTAGTGTCTAGAATTTATTTTGATCTATGCTGATATTTATGAGGTGGATTTGCCTCAATTCCAGGTATTCAATAATGCATTCTTTCCACAAGGATCTGAAATACACTCTTACTATATTTTGATTTAAATCAACCTAAAATAACTAATATGGGAGATGGAATCAAAATATTATTTAATGCGCATGCTTTTTTAAGTGAATTTATGTTTTTATGCCCAATTGCTAACATGACATTAATATTGAGATGAGTTTAACACACTCTTCTATAATATTCTGTTCAAAAGTTTTTCTTTTACTACTGAATTTATTTTCAGTCCTTCCCTTTCTTGTACATCTCTCATTCCCTTTATTTTCTCTAACCAATGACGGATAGTGACAGATATTCATATTTCAATAAGTTTAGAAGAGGCAAAAATCACCATGGTTTGGAGATCATTGAGAACTTCAGGAAGTAGGTGGAACTTCACCAAGTCTAGGGACGAATTGGAATAGGAGAAGAAGAGAGAAAAGAGTAGTAAAAATAGAGAACTTGGGAGTACCTGTGGTCCATCTGTTGCGGGTAGGGAAAATACTCTCTGGGAGAAAGGATTGGTTTTAGCGGAAGTTAGGAGGCAAAACCTTGTCAAGGCAGACTGTGTCCCTGTCTTTATTATCCACCTAAAAGTGTTCAGAATGGATTGCACAGTATGCACCATATGTTTATAACTTGATACAGCCGTAAAAAGTAATTCTGAGAGATACCTACCAAAATGTGAATGGTGCTCACTGAAGCTTGTAAGATAATGGATAATTCTTTCTCCTTGTTTGTATTTGTTTTAGTTTTTATAATAAAATATTAATTTTGCAATAAAAAACTTTTAAAATAAACTGTTCTCAAACAAATTGAAAGATGCAGTCCTAAATACATAAAGTTGTGTGAAGCTATCAGGTTTAGCCTATTGCTAGCTCTTACCTCATACACTATTGTTTATATGCATGTTACCAGTATGTTGAAAAGCAAACAAGTTAAATTCTAAAATTTGATAAACTAAGTTTCCCTTTGACTATTCATAGAATCTTTCAGGCTGACTAAATGCTGAACCCCTGTGTATTGTAATTACATATTTAACTGACCCACTGAGAAGACTTTAGAGTACCCCTAAAATTGAGCCTTTAGTAGAAACTAGAAAAAAAGTGGACTTTCTTTAAACTTTCCTTTTAAAGATTACAAATACAGCTCAAATATGATGCTCTGTAATTAGATGTCTTTGGTTCTTCAATTATGCTGAAGCGGTATTTATTCAGTTTTCTTCACAACTCTAGCTATTAAAGGCAGGGTAAACTTAATAAATGGCAGGGTACATTTTAATTGACTCTGCTTTCAGGCCAAGGCTCAAGTAGTGAGCCCAGATAACAGTGGAGGTGACCAGGCTGAAGAGCTCAAGAGCAGATTACAAACGACTTAGAGAAAGAACTCTGGGAAAGCAAGAGAGAGCTTTTATTCAGAGATGTCCAGAAGAATAAGGAAAGCATGGATCTTGAGCTAGTGGATGTGTCTCAGGTACCTCCAGCATCTGGGGGGCTTTGTAAAAATGAAGTTCCTTCCCACCACCCCCTCCTGCAGCACACACACCCCAGGCCTCTTGGATCAGCTTACATGGGAATATGAATTTTTTTTCACTACTATACAAAGAAGGAGGAATCTGCATTTCTAAGCCCTGATTCTCCAGTCCACTAAACAGAACAAACCTTGACATTTAAGAATCTCTGTAAGGGATATAGATACAGATATTAGGCTGAGAAGTGGGAGAGGGAAGAGGAATGTATAATAACATTAATGAAATGCCTACTCTATCTTTTGTACCAGGCTGGGTCAAAACACTGTCTCACACTTACGGACAAAAATGGAAAAAGGTGATGAACCAGACCCAGGCAATATCACCCCGTGATTATGAAATAGGTGTATTAAAGATTTAGTGTAAAGTAAACAAATCCTGCTTATGTTCCAAAAAGGAACTAGTCTTTAATTTTCATGTATTTTTCTTTAATTTACCTTTATGAAAAGAAGTCACATTAAGTTTTTTAAATAAAAGCTCTCATTAAAAAATAGTACCATGAACATACCTCTTTTAAATAAGTATTGCCTAAGCTAGAAATACAAAAACATCTAATATCAAGATTATGCAAATATTCAGGTTCAGCTGGGGAAGGAGAAGGTATTGCGGGCTAGTGATAACGGCGCTTGCACAAAGTTAACATCCGATACCTGTCAGTGCGCGTTTATTTCACCATTTTTCTATGATAGGTGGAAGGAATTATTTTCTTCATTTCTCAGATTTAACGAAGACAGCACAGGCAAGTCAATGCCAGCGATGGGGAAAGCTTTAGGCGAATACGAAGACTCAGCTTCCAGAAGTTTTCCATTTCTGTGTCATCCCACACGGTTCATCAGACAGGACTGCCTTCTTTCACCTGGGGTTACCCCAGCCTGCCATCTTTCCGGCTCTCCCTCTTCCATGAAAGATAATTTTCAGGCTGAGACAGTGAGGTGTGTCCATGACTCAGAAGCAGGAAAGCTTAAATCACTCGCTTATCAGGTTCTGCCAGTATCCTCAGACTTTGGTGGCCTTTGTCTCAGACTGTTGCAGTAGGTGGCTAGTCAGACATGAGCAGGGCAGGAGAGGGCCCTCCCCCAACACCAGGAATGTCAGGCAACCATTCGGTGACGGGCAGGCAGTCATTAAACCGCCTCTCTAAAATAATTGGTTGCAGCAGGCACCAGGAACAGGCCGTCTCCCAACAGATGAAACGAACTTGAAACTGGTGATCAGCAGCTTCCCAGTAAGATCTCAGGAGTTCGGTGGCTCAAGCACGTACACTAAGAGGCAAAATGGTGGAGTCTAACTGGTATATGACCTTCCTCTAGCAACACTAGACTGGTAAGGGAAGAACGCCTCAAGTAAGCATGCGCACGACTTCAGTAAACACACTGCACGTGCTCCTCTTTCAAGCGCTGCCGGGCCACTGCACATGGAGGCAGCCACCCAAGGGAAGAATCAGGGGAAAGGGAAGACAACCCCCAGAAGCATACCAACTTATAAAACCCCAAGTCAAAAGGTCAAACTGGGCACTTGATCTCTCAAGTTGTCTGCTTGGCCCCCTTCCAAGTGGACTTTACTTTCTTTTATTCCTGCTCCAAAGCTTTTTAATAAACTTTCACTCCTGCTCCAAAACCTGCCTCAGTCTCTCACTTAGCCTTATGTCTCTCAGTTTAATTCTTTCTTCTGAGGAGGCAAGAATTGAGGTTGCTGCCAACCCATATGGATTCGTCACTGGTAACATACTTCGGTGCCACAGGACTTGGATATGTTTCCCCGTGGTAAAAGACCTCTACGTCTCACCTTCTTGGGCTGGAGGGATTCAACCCCCGTATGTGGTTTCCTTCTCTCTTTTTGCTCTCCTGCTTACTGGCCAACCCCTAGAACAATTCTTCTCAGCCACAGTGGCTCTGCTCCCCCCAGAGGATCTCTCAGTTCGCCCAGATGGGTGGCTCATAGGGGTGGAAGGAACGTGGAGTTCACACTGAGTAGAACTGAGACACTAATGGCCCTCCTGGACAGGAGGCTCACAAGAGTGGTAGAACTAAATAACACCTAACACTGTGCAATGTCTGGGGTTTCCTCTGCTTTTTCAACGAAAGTCAGCTCTTTCCCCAAAACCTGCAGTGATGTTCTCCTTTTTTCTCTACCTATTCACCTCCTATTCTCCTTTGTATTCTCAAATGGCCTTGTGCACCAGCCAGACCCTCTGCCTCAGGGACAAGTCTGTCTCTTGTTTGCTTTCGTTTCACAAGCCATGTTACTTCTTCTTTTTTTTTTTCTATTTTTATTTTTATTTATTTATTTTTTTAATATATATACTTTTTATTGCATTTTCGGTTTGGGGGTACATGTGAAGAACATGCAAGATTGTTACATAGGTACACACATGTCAGTGTGAATTGCTGCCTTCCTCCCTATCACCTATATCTGGTGTTTCTCCCCATGCTATCCCTCCCCAACTCCCCACCCCCCGCTGTCCCTCCCCTTTTTCCCCCCAAATGACCCCAGTGTGAGATGCTCCCCTCCCTGTGTTCTCATTGTTCAACACCCGCCTATGAGTGAGAATATGCGGTGTTTGATTTTCTGTTCTTGTGTCAGTTTGCTGAGAATGATGGCTTCCAGGTTCATCCATGTCCCTACAAAGGATGCGAACTCATCGTTTTTGATGGCTGCATAATATTCCATGGTGTATATGTGCCACATTTTCCCTGTCCAGTCTGTCATCGATGGGCATTTGGGTTGGTTCCAGGTCTTTGCTATTGTAAACTGTGCTGCAATGAACATTCATGTGCATGTGTCCTTATAGTAGAATGATTTATAATCCTTTGGATATATACCCAGTAATGGGATTGCTGGGTCAAATGGAATTTCTATTTCTAGGTCCTTGAGGAATCGCCACACTGTCTTCCACAATGGTTG
>PVKV010005502.1:73521-101668 GCA_004027835.1 Alouatta palliata | reverse complement strand
ATTTGCATTTCTCTAATGGCCAGTGATGATGAGCATTTTTTCATATGTTTGTTGGCTTCATGTATGTCTTCTTTTGTAAAGTGTCTGTTCATATCTTTTGCCCACTTTTGAATGGGCTTGTTTGTTTTTTTTCTTGTAAATCTGTTTCAGTTCTCTGTAAATTCTGGATATCAGCCCTTCGTCAGATGGGTAGACTGCAAAAATTTTTTTCCATTCTGTTGGTTGCCGATTCACTCTAATGACTGTTTCTTTTGCTGTGCAGAAGCTTTGGAGTTTGATTAGGTCCCATTTGTCGCCATGTTGCTTCTTAAACACACACTCCTTGTTATTCGTGTGCCCATGGCTCTTGCTACATTTGTGCAGCAGCAAAGACACAGACTCCCTCGAAGATACCCCCTGAGATTTATACCTGTTCTTATCCTACCAGCTCAGATGACCTCCAACTCTTCCCCTGTCTGGTGGCACATTGCCAAAACAGATACAAATTGGAATCTCAACCCTCATGACTTGCCGTATACTTTTTGTCCCTCTTACGCTCCAGGGTTAAGTATTCCAGTGGCTTTTGAAGCACTGTGTCTGCCGGCATAGGGCCTCAGTGTGGTCCTTTAAGTATCTCACTTACTTGCTTTTTTTAAGTTAGCATCCCTTCGAAAGGAGGGAAAATTCTTCCTTTGCTATTTGTGAGTTCTTACCTCAAGCTGCAAGTCCTCCAGAGGTTTCTGCTTTATGTCAAGAGGGCAAATAAACGTTGCTGTTTCGCTAGCATATGTAGGCTTTTCACGAGTCTTTATCTTACTTCCTCCCATAGCCTCCGTTTCTCTAATCATTTCCATGCCCTTCTTAACATGCACCAAGACCTTCAAGGTTGTATTTGAAGGCGGGGAAATCCAGCCCCCTTGTGGCAGTTAGCTGAAAAACAGGCTTCTCATCTACTTAACGTGGGGAGGAAATCTGAGAAGAGATAATCATTTTGTTGCTACAATCTTCTAAGCGAGTCACCATAGGTCATGGAGACAAGGACACAGGCCAGCCCAAGGCTTCAGTCACAAAAGACCCATACGACAGAGACGAAGGTTGGTTCCAGGCTAACAGATTACCATTCGAAGAGAGATGAAGAAAAAGTTAGCGGTATACAGTAAGAACGGCTGTTCCAGAGCACCAAAGATGAACAGGGGGCCCACCCTTTACTCCGGTATCTCCTCTGTTCTCAAGCGGGTAATTGTGATGAGATGGGACCAAGGTTACGGGTACACGGTAAGACTGGTTCATTCCAGTACACTAAGGATGAATGGGACATGCCTATTAGGATGATAGGAAAGCAAGACGCGATGCCTTTGCTTTCCTTTTTCCTCTTTTTTCTCCTCTGTTCCCTCTTTGCAGATGGGTAACCATGTCTCTATACCACAGAACATGCCTCTCACGCACATCCCCCAAAACTGGGAAAAGTCTGACTCCCCCAAACCTTAAAACAAAACAAATAAACAAACAAAAATACTGTTTGGCCTAAAAATGAACTGGGAGAGGCCGGGCGCGGTGGCTCACGCCTGTAATCCCAGCACTTTGGGAGGCCGAGGCGGGCGGATCACGAGGTCAAGAGATCGGGACCATCCCGGCCAACATGGTGTGAAACCCCGTCTCTACTAAAAATACAAAAAAAAATTAGCTGGGCATGGTGGCGCGCACCTGTAGTCACAGCTACTCGGGAGGCTGAGGCAGGAGAATTGCTTGAACCCGGGCGGCGGAGGTTGCAGTGAGCAGAGGTCGCGCCACTGCACTCCAGCCTGGCGCCTGGTGATGGAGTGAGACTCTGTCTCAAAAAAAAAAAAAAAAAAATGAACTGGGAGAAAAGACAAAAGTCAGCCTTGGAACCCAGTGCCCTTATTCAGGAAATCCTCAAATCGGCCTCCTCAGCCTTTTATAACTGAGAGCAGAATAAGGAGGATAGAGCTAAGGAGAAGGAAAAAATGCAGAAACAAGAGGCACACTCAACGACTGGCTGCTTTATTAGCTCTCTAGCCTCCATCCAGGCTTCCCTAAAAACACTCCTTCAGGTAACTGCTATTGATGTGGGAAGCCAGGCCACTGGAAGGCAATCTGCCCCAATGGGACAAACGAGAGGAAGCCTAGCACAGCTTGCCCCCTCTGCCACAAGCTCAGCTACTGCAAATGGATGCCCTGAGGGTCAAAGGGCTCTGGGACACAATCCCAACCCCTAACGGCCTTGAGCTGAAGGGGCTCTCTGCTCTGGCTGGCTTCCAAATCAGACTTCTTCATCGACAAGACAAAGCCAAGAGAAACTCCTGGAGGACTGACAATCTTGGAGGTGGCAAGTAAAATTATCGATTTCCCTTTGGGGTTTAAAAGCAGCCTAGTCTGTACTAATGTCCTTCTCTGAGCAACTCTTCTCCAAATTCTGCCAGGTAATTGGGACAAATGGCACCTCCTCCCTCCAAAAGAAAAGATTCACACTCTTTTAGGCAAAAATATACTTTCCAAGATGGGTGCCTGATTAATATTTACCAACCTCTAAATTCATCTTTCCCTCTAATAGCTCTATTTCTCCTGGCGAGTTACCCAAATCTTTAACCAATAACTTCGACATAGTCACTCCAACCTCAAAGGTATAGAAATAGCCCACATTTATTCAGACAGGTCCCAGCAAAAATCTAACTGAGCAATCTCTTGAGGGGGGATAACTTCTACAGTATGCAGATAACCTCCTTCTTCTCTGCTCCCCCTTCACAATCCTCACACAGCAACATGCAGTACAAACTTTAACTTCCTAACAAAAAGAAAAGGACTTTAATCTAATTCAAAGGTTATAAAGAGAAAGAGGTATTTTTGGTAAGGAAAGTTATAAAGAACAGAAGTTTTATATGAGAAAGGATCTTATATGGTAAATTATTGTCCTAAAGTAAAATGACTGATTGTTTAAAAAGAGAGATGTTTAGGACAAATCAGAAAGTCCAACCATGTCACAGATGGTCTGTAAGTTGTGAAAAGATTTGTGAAATGGAATTTATTTAAAAAAAAAAAAGTTATACAGTTTTAAAGGTTATTAGGTCTACTAAACGCTTCACAAACTGCCATTCTGACTCTTAACTGTACAACTTGCTGCCTTTAAAGCTACATAAGGCCTGCGGACATACAGAGTTAGCCATGACCCCTATATACTGGAAAGAGTCAAACCTTATCTGCATTTCTGTCTGGTGTCCTAAACTCCAAACCTAGTGTATAAACAGAAGCACTTACTTAGCAGGTTTTTCACCAAAAGTAAAAGTTTCTAAGAGTTAACAGTGTAACATGTTCTTGAGACTAGTGGAAAAAGAGTTTTACATGCAAGGCATGTAAGGAACATATAATGTGCTTTTAGTAAAAGATTATAAGAAGGCATGGAAATGTGGATTTTTTTTGGCCTAGTTTAGAGAGTTAAAGGTTTTTTTTTTTAAGTTAGATAGGATAAAGCTGAAGGTTTGAGCAAGTTGTGAAAGGTTTGTGAAAGATTAATCATGTAAAAAAATTCTGTGCATAATCATATTGGCTAAAGTTAAAGGAGTACTATTCAGTTTTTACATAAATTAAAAAGCACAACAAAGTTTTAGTAAAGCACTGATCCGCTCTTCATAAGTGTATTATTTGTATATGTTGCAAATTATGCAAAACTCCTATAATTCTGACATAACTTATTATCAGTAATAATT
The DNA here is from genome assembly GCA_004027835.1 of Alouatta palliata. NCBI lineage: Eukaryota > Metazoa > Chordata > Mammalia > Primates > Atelidae > Alouatta > Alouatta palliata. Next base: position 97,967 of record PVKV010005502.1, on the reverse strand, counting down.
ATAATTGTTATGCTATATAATTGTGTACAACAGAGATAACAAATTTTCTTGCCAACTCTGTCTTTGACTGTGGCTGCCCTAAGACTTTTTCTCATTCGCAGACAATTGTTATCTTGTTCTAATCCTCTTTAAAAGGTGGTTTTTATAATCAGCTATAAGACTCTGAGAGGCACTCTTGAATGCAGGTTGCTGATAACATTAAAGATTGTAACATTAGAATAGAGAAAGAACTTTCAGGAATCTCATGGAGAGCTGAAATGTTCATGAATATCAGGCAGAACAGGAGTTAACTGCATGGACTGAACTAAAAGAAGACTAAAATAATTCTTTTATGAGTTTTTGCTTAAAACTATTGATGATCCTTTGTTTTTCAAAGTCAAGAAAACTTTCTTTTGGGCTATTTACAGCTTTTAAAACTAAGTACTCTTGTAAACAAAATTTGGAGCATATTTCTCTCAACCTGATTTCTCCAGAATTTGTAAACTATTTGTGAGTATTCTTAACTTATGGCAATACACTTATTTGCATAAGTGCAGTAATGATCTGTTTTCTTTTGCAACAGGGCACAACTGGAGAAACTGGTTATTTTACCAAGGATTTGACTGGAATGGCATTCTCTCCTTTAAAGAATCAAATTTAACTTGTAGAGCTAATAAAAACCCTTTGGGAAAACTATCCTCATACCTTGTCTACACAGTCCCAGTACAGGGTTCCTGACCCACGGGAAGTAAAGAATGTCACTTTCTGACAGGCCTAGGAGCCCTAGGTTATCTTGGGACCTCAAGAGGAGAGGAATTTACTCAACTCGTAAATGTATTTGATGGCAAAAACCCATGGCTGGGTTAAAGGCATTTTAAAAGTCTTATCTGAGATTCCTTATGGAATGAAGTTTCATCAAAGCCAATTTAAAAAGAGGCTTAAATGACAAATAATTATTCTTGCTGTGCTTTATGCAAAAAAGTATTCTTTATGCAAATATTTGCATAAAGTATTTGCATAATGTATTCAGGCCAAGTATAATAGGACTAAAGCTTATTTTGCAAACAAATCAGTCCTATCATGATTTGTTTTTAATAAAAATGAGGACTGGAGAGAGAAAAGTTATGTTTCAAGAACATACTGGATTACAACTCAATATATTGTATTCTATTCTTATCACTTGTTTTTGAGTTTTTGTCTACAATTTAGACTAACCCAGTTTATTCCTGTTTGTTTTTGAGTTTTTTTCTGCAATTTCGACTAACCTTGTTTATTCCTGTGAACCAACCAGTGATCTCTGGCTGCAGCTCAGAAGAAGCAAAAGGAATGGGTAATGTGAAAATCTGGATCAACATTCAAATTCTGGGAACATATTGGAACGGGCTGGCAACCCCATCCACCCAAGTCTTAACAGGTATGACAATAGCCACCAGTTACCTGAGTGTGTTGGCAGCCTGGGGAATTTTTGGAGCTGTCCTCACCCTCTTATTTCATTTTGACATTCTTCTAAATCTAATAAACTAATTTGTCTCCTCTTGCCTTCAGGCCATCAAGCTCCAGATGATCTTCAGTGAGAGATACCATCCTCTCAGTATTCAAGAGTCACCCTTCTACAGAGGACCATTAGACTTCCCATCAACGAGACATGACAGAGGCAAAATCCCACACTTGTCTCCAGTAGGCCTGACTGGATACTGTTTTCAACCAACCCATTGAACCATCCTACCCTGACAGCTAGCAAGAGGTGACGACCCAGAAAACAACCACCACCACTCCTCTGTCAGCAGGAAGCAGTAGCAGAAGAATTACCTTTATCCATTTTCCCCAAAGAAATGAGGTCTTGGACTCTTGAGAGGGGAAATGTTACAGTAGGCAGCTAGTCAGACATGAGCAGGGCAAGAGAAGGCCCTCTGACCACCAGGAATGTCAGGCAACCTTCAGGTGATGGTCAGGTAGTTGCTAAACTGCATCTCTAACATAATCACTGGTTGCAGCAGGTGCCGGGGAAAGGCAGTCTCCCAATAAATAGAAAGGTCTCAAACTGGTGATAAGCTTCCTGATAAGATTGCAAGAATTGGGCAAGTGGGCTCAAGCATACTAAGAGGCAAAATGGCGGGGATTAACTGATATGTGACTTTGTAGGAACAGCAAACTCAAGTGAGCATGCATACAACTTCAGTAAACACACTGTGAATATAGTGCCTCCCAAGTGCTGGAAGGCCACTGTGCATGTGGACAGCCCACCCCAAGGGAAGAATCAGGGGAAAAGAGACACAAGCCCCTGCTCCCTCGGAAGCATGCCAATCTATAAAACCCCAAGTCAAAGATCAAACAGTGCATTTGATCTCTCAAGTTGCCTGCCCGGCCCTCTTCCAAGTGTACTTTACTTCCTTTCATTCATGCTCTAAACTTTTTAATAAACTTTCACTCCTGCTATAAAGCTTGCTTCAGTCTCTCACTCTGCCTCGTGCCTCTTGGTCGAATTCTTTCTTCTGAGGAGGCAAGAATTGAGGTTGCTGCAGACTTGTATGGATTTGCCACTGCTAACAAGACCAGCACCCACCTGTAGGCTCACCCCATGTTTCTAGAATGAATCCTATATATAGGCAGGAGAGTTTTTTATTTGTTGGTTTTTTTTTAGACAGAGTCTTACTCTGTCACCAGGCTGGAGGGCAGTGTCCCGATCTCTGCTCACTGCAACCTCCGCCTCCCAGAGTCAAGCAATTCTCCTGCCTCAGCCTCCTGAGTAGCAGGGATTACAGGTGCACACCACCACGCCTGGCTAATTTTTGTATTTTTAGTAGAGGTGGAGTTTCACCATATCGGCCAGGCTGGTCTCAAACTTCTGAACTTGTGATCCACCCACCTCGGCTTTGCGGAGTGCTGGGATTATAGGCATGAGCCACCACACCCAGCCAGCAAGAAAGTTTTTAAAAGTTTAGACCAATAATCTAACACTCCCTGTCTCCTGGATCCTTTATCCAGCACCCCTCACATGATGAATACCTGTCTGGATCCCTGGCTGCTGACTTGAAGTAGCTCTCTTTTTCAGACATTGTGATTTGCTGCTGAGCTGGAATGTGTTTACTCATAAAAAGCCCTCAGCCTACTGTGGGTCATACTCAAACATTAATCATAATTCCTGCAATCAAGAGATCAAAATCTAGAATCAAAGAGGAAAACAGCTATACAAACAAATAACATAAATAAAGCTGGCTATAACAATAAGCCCATTCTGGAAGTATAGATGAAGAACATATAAAAAGAAAAATCTGTCTTGAAGAGTAGAGGATGACTTCACAGAGGGAGTGGCATGGAAGGAAAGAGAAGAGAATTCTAGACAGTTAAAGCAGCAACTCATCTGAAGACATAAAATTGTTAGAAAATGGTATCTTTGGGAGCACAAAGGAGTTGATATGACTGGAGTCTATAGGGTATCAAAGCCAGGTTAAGTAATAAACCAGCTGGCAGCTTCCAGGGCCCAAGGGACACTGGAATGACCCTGAAACCAGAATAAAATGGAGAAATTGTACTTTGTGAGCTCTCATTTAGGAAAGATACTAGACGTAGTGGACACGCAAAAGCAGAAATGGCCAGAAAAATAGAGAAGGAACAGAGGGCTTCTAACATCAGTTCTTCACCTTTCCTCCAAGATGGGCTTAATTTCTCCTCCAAGTAATTGATGGCAATATTGGTTCAAAGACGCACCAAATGTTTAGTGGATTGTTGGGAACCCTCCCTTGTGAAGTCTTGCAAAGCGAATTTCACAATACGGGAGGTTGAGCCCAGTTGCAGAGCCCCCAGAAGGAAGGAACTGGAGACCAGATGAGTAGGATGAAAGGAGAACTGGGTTAAAAGATACCAAGATGGATGGCCTTCACTAGAAACAATGAGGTAGCATAAACATGTTTACGAGCACTCTGTATAAGCATTGAGAGCACAGATGGTGATTGTTACTTTGTAGTTCCTGAAAGGTTAGAGCACATGATGTTTCCCTTGATTGCAACACTGATGTAAGAGAATGCCCAGAAAAGGTATAAATATTGAACTGCTGAAAAATAAAGTTGTTGTTGGAGCAAAAATTCTTCAACCCTCCTGACCTCGCTTTCTGTCTCCCTTTATTTGCTAGTACCCTCCACTCAGGTTGGAACCCTCTTGCTAGCAAGAATGCCCGCCAGAGTGGATATGTAAATGTGTCTACCTAGCCCTGAGCTACATAACAGAGTGTACCAAAAATTACAATGAAATGGTAATAGAAGTTCCAGGTGCTGGCCTCAAGTACTTTATATGTATTAATTTATTCAAACCTTATCCGATGAGGTAGATATTATCACTTCCATATGACAGATAAAGAAGCTGAAACACAGAGAGATCAAATAACTTTACAAAGCTCACACAGCAAGTATGAAGCCATGATTTACACGAAGGTGGCTATCTTTAGAGTCTCCATGCTTAACCATCACACTGAAATTTCACTTTATCCTCTGGACAGTGGACAACAGGTAAGGTTTTTTAAGCAAAAGAGCAATAATTTGTGTGTGAAGATCACTCACAGATTGAGAATTTGTGAAGATAGAGTTGGGAGAATCTGGACATGAAACACAAGTAGGAGGCCACTGCACCAGTCACAGCAAGGACCATGGGGGCCTGAGCTGACACAAGAGAATGAGTTTGCAGAGGAAGGGAAACGGAAGAGGTATCAGAGAACTCAAATCACTGAAAGGTGGTAACTGGTGAGCAGTGACAGAGATGGAAATATCAAAAGCTTTCATGATTGGGATAACTGAAAGAATAGTGGTTCTAAGGGAAAATATTTGTTTCTGGACAACCTGAACTTGAGGTCTTGAGTTTCACCAGTTAAAAGGACCCAAGTTAGCTAGTAAAACAGAGAAATAAAGCTCTGTGGAAAGTCTGGGGTTAGAGTATGGATCTGGGAGACCCTGTATAACAGAAAACACTGAGAGTACAGGTAAGGAGAAAGTACAGTAAGGAGGGAAGCCCAGGCAAGCTCTCCAGGTATCAGGTGAGATCCTGAAGAAGGCCAGCATTTAAGCCCAGGTAGAAGAAACTGGGGAAAAAACCGAGTAGTGATTTGAAAGGCAATAGAAGAGGTAGGAGAAAGTAGAGTTTTGTAAAGCAAAGGAGGAGAAAGTTCTGGAAAAGAGAAAAAGAGCAACAGTGTAAATTTGGCAGGAGGAGCTGATCAGATGAGCTAATAAAGGGTCTCCAAGAAGGCCATGGTGACTTTCTACAAAATCTACAACTGGGTTTCTCCCTATATCTGCACCTCCAATCCTCTCCACCTCCAGCCCAATTCTAGGGCAGGACTAATTTCATGGCACCAGCCCTTCCAGCCTTGACTTTCAAAGCCAGAGTTAACCACCCCATATGAGCTGTGCTGTTACTCCTCTGTCCTTCATGATGATGAAGATATTGGAACATATTTCCTTAAGCTAGAGATGAACCCAAGAAGACTATCCACGGTCTCTACCTTTGTGTTTTGGTCCACAATTTTCTTCATATTTTTCAACAGATGATTATTTGGACCACCTTCTTTCTCATTCACGTACACTATCCTATCCAGGTCTGGAAAGTTCCGGTTCAGATCTATTCCCTGGGCATTGCTTCGACCCACAAACCAGTCCTTGAGCTCACCAGGCTAAAAAAAAAAAAAAAATCAAAGAGAAAAAACATCAGTTGCTTATTATTATTGTGACTTTCTATTTAAGGTCTCTATCAACGTTCTTAAAAATAACATACTAACATTATTATTTCAACAATGCCCTCACATAACAGCATTTTTACTACTGTACTGATATAAACATGAAAGCATTAGATTTAAAGTACAGTCATGAGCCACATAATGACATTTCTGACCACGAGTTGACAGACTATACAACAGCGATCCCATAAGATTATAATGGAGGTGAAAAATTCCTATTGCCTAGTGACACCTTGATGGTCATGACCCTGTGTAGGCCTAATACGTATGTTTGTGTCTTAGCTGATTTCTTTTTTTTTTTTTCCTAAGAGACATGGTCTTACTCTATTGCCCAGGCTGGGGTACAGTGGCATAATCACAGCAAACTGTAACCTGAAACTCCTAGGCTCAAGTGATCCTCCCTCCTTGGCCTCCCAAAGCACTAGGACAACCATGGTTGTCTAAATCTTTTATTTTGTTGTTTTTGGTAGAGACAGGATCTCGCTACGTTGCTCAGGCTGGTCTCAACCTCCTAGCTTCAAGGAATTCTCTCCTCTGGGCCTCCCAAAACACTGGGATTACAGATATGAGCCACTGCACACAGCCTATGTCTTATTTTTAACAAAACAGTTCAAAAACGAAGAAATCGCTAAAAACTTTAACAATAGAAAAAAAGCTTATAAAATAAGGATATACAGATAGAAAAGATTTTTGGAAGCTGTACAATGTATTATGTGTTTCAAGCTAAGTGTTATTTAAAAAGAGTCCAAACGGTTTTTAAAGTTTAAAAGCTCATAAAGTAAAAATGTTACAGTAAGGTAAGGTTAGTTTATTATTGAAGAAAGAAAAATATGTTTTATACATTTAGTGTAGCCTGAGTGCACAGTGTTTATAAATTCTATATTAGTGAACGGTAATGTCCTAGGCCTTCATATTCACTCACCACTCACTCACTGACTCACCCAGAGCAACTCCAGTCCCGTGCCTCCATTCATTGTAAGAGCCCTATCCAAGGGTACTGTTTTATCTTTTATGCTATTTTCACTGAGCCTGTTCTATGTTTAGATACACAAATAGTTACTAGTGTGTTATGGTTGCCTACAGTGTTCATTACGGCAACACGCTATACAGACTTGTAGCCTAGGAGCAATAGGCTATACCATATAACTTAGGTGTGTAGTAAGCTACACCATGCATGCAGATTCATGTAGGTGCACTCTAGGATGTTCACACAATGACAAAATCACCTAACACTGCAATTTTCAGAATGCTTCCCCATTACTTTTTTTTTTTTTTTTTTTTTTTTTTTTGAGATGGAGTTTCACTTTTCTTGCCCAGGTTGGAGTACAATGGTGTGATCTCAGCTCACTGCAACCTCCGCCTCCCAGGTACAAGCAATTCACCTGCCTCAGCCTGCTGAGTAGCTGGGATTACAGGCACCTGACACCACACTGGGATAATTTTTTCACAATTTTAGTAGAAACGGGGTTTCACCATGTTGGCCAGGCTGGTCTCGAACTCCTGACCTCAGATGATCCACCCACCTCAGCCTCCCAAAGTGCTGGGATTACATGTGTGAGCCATTGTGCCCGGCCCGCTTCCCCATTATTAAGGGAGGCATGATTGTACTTGTTATAGGTATTTTGAAAATATGTTCAATAAATAATGTTTTAAATGTTAACAATAATATTTAAGAGATATTTATCATCAAATTGCACAATCAATATATATTCACTAGTAATAAATGACCTATTTCAAAGTACATCATTCTGTAATTAGATTTAAGTAAAATATTCATTGCCTTTGTAAATCACAGCAACCTATTTTTTAAATATTCAGAAGAACAAATAACTAAAGATTAGAAGCATAAAATGAATTTACCATGTGTTACAGATTCATAACATGTCTTCCTCTTATGGTCTTCATGAAAAAATATGAATCTAGAACAAAACTTCTAGGGTTATATAATTTGAGGAATTTCTAGTTTAAACTCTTCATTTAACTAATGGTACAATCTGGAAAATTAATAGATTTCCAAGATATTTGTTTGATTTTATAATGTGAATTTTCTTGTTTTACTGTTAAATTATATCACATGAAATAGACATATTTCCCACATTTTTTAAGTCATGGAAGCTTAGATACCTTAGACTGTGAGGGATAAAAATCAATAAGACTGAAAATAGCATTGATAATCTGTTGTCCATGTTTCATCAAATTCTGAATATTATCTTCAAATATTAAATGATTTAATTTCTATATTACTAGAATTATTCTCTCATAACTTTAGAAATCATATCAATTTTATATTTACAGAAATTCGCTGGGTTTCTAAATGTCAAACTATGTCATTGGATCTTTTTAACTGTAGATAAACATACTAAATATTCATTTGAATGTGCTCCCATAGACTAAGAAAATTATTTTAAACTAGAAAACAACAAATATAATATTCCCCACCCCTGCCCAATAAAATAGGAACACACACCATGTATCTTCCCTTAAAAAGGCATTACTTCCCAGCTTATCTAACAGCGACGATATATTAAATTATTTTTAGTTAAGAGGTAGGGTTTTTAGTTGTTTTTTAACTTTACTAAGCGTATGTAAAAAACAACATTGTTTTTTACATCAGTAAAACATTGTTCTGGCCAAAAGTATTTCTTCCCTGAATTCAGTAGAGGGCGCTGTGACACTGGCTCACCCAGATACACTCACGGCGTTACCCTTCAGCAAACAGCAGTCGATATTTTTCACATTTGTAGATTTTTAAAAGAAAACTTACCTAGTCACAAAAGTGGATGAATAATTTATCGAAAAACATAAAACACTGTTAGAACATCAACTTCTTAACACAATTTCTCATTCCCAGTCTCTGCTGGAGAAACTCGCCCATCATCCCTTTCATTCTGTGCTGTTCTCTTACCAGTCAGTTGAATAATGAAAGCATCACGTATGCACTCCACTGCACCATCTGTAAGCTTTGTTAGAGGGCATAATTTTTAGATTAATGTGTATGTACAAACATACAGAAAATGAAGACAGCACATCTGATCTGAGCTGCCTGGCACTCACCTGAGACGCTGCCTTCTCAAAGCCATCAGGGTTCAGGGAAGGCATGATGTGGATGCGGGTACTGTGGATCAGGTTGACAATTGTCTCGTTCCCCTTCTGGTACTCGTTGCACAGGTACTGGGCCAAGAAAATGAGGAGTTCCCTTCCAACAGCCTCATTCCCATGCATATTCCCAATGTATTTAAATTCCGGCTCACCTGAAAGATAAAATAGACAGTATGGAGATGTTTTCTGTGACATACAGTGCCAAATATATTGTATACAAATGTATTATGAATACCTGATGGTTTCTGTTTCCTCCAGCAGTGAGACCTTAAAAGAAATCTACCTTAGACATTAAAATACCCCTTCTATCCTTCTATTCCTCACTTCCCAGCTACCCACCCATGATGTACTGAATTGTATTCACCCAAAATTTATATGTCGAAGGTCTAACATCCAGTGTGACTGTATTAAGGAGGTAATTAAGATTACATTAAGTTGTAAGGGTGGAGCTCTAATCCAACAGGACTCTCGTCTTTATAAAGAGATGAAGAGACACCAGAGACCTCTTTCTCTCCTCTGCACAGAGGAAAGACCGTGTGAGAGAACACAGTAAGAAGGCTGCCACCTGTGAGCCAGGAAGAGAGGCCTCACCAGAAACCAACCTTGCTGGCATCTTGATCTTTAACTTCTAGCCTCCAGGACTGTGAGAAAACAAATTTCTATTGTTTAAGCCAGCCAGTCTGTGGGCATTTTGCTACGGCAGTCTGACAAGACGAATACATCATCTCACCCACAATAACTCATAATAATAATATCCTATGTGCCTCCTATTAAACACTGTGCTTTGCATGTTTTCTTATTTAATCCTGACCAAACGTCTATAAATAAATATTATCATGCAACTTCATTTTGCAGATGAACAAACAAGTTCAGGCTGCTCAAGGAGACTGTCCATAGTCATACGGCCTGTGAAGCCAGGATTCAAATGCTGGTCTTCTGGTTTACTTTAAAAGTCTATGTTTTTGTTTTTTGTTTATTATATTGATTAAGAGGAGCCAGACTGCATGGGTTCAAATCCTAGCACCAATTCTTACTGTCTGGGCTTGGGCAAGTTACTTCAGTTCTCTGTGGCTCTGTTTTTTCATCTAAAAAATAGAGATAACAATAGATTCTAGCCCCTAAGGAAGGTTACTTATAAGAACTAAATAAAATAATGAATGTAAATGCTTAGAACAGTGCCTGGCAAATATCAAGTGCTATGTGTTTCCTATAATTATGTTTAATATTATTATTACATCACATTATCTTGTCATTGTGAAGTTCCTTGCCATACAAGATCTAATTTTCTCTTCACAACGGCCCACTAAAATGTGTAAGGCATTTATTTTTTATTATCCTTATGGTATAAATGCAGCCCAAAGAGGATATATTCTGCTGAAGGGCTCAGAATACTAACAAAAGTCACTGTTGCCCATTTGTGAGACTCTCCTTGCGTTTTAGGAGGAGTAGTGAAATTGCAGAACCTAGCAGCAAAGTGATCTTAATTAATCCTGTTGTTCTGCTTGTTTCTGCTGCGTACATCCCATGGGCCCAATTTCTGCAGTCACAAGAACAGAAAATCAAACACCGCATGTTCTCACTCATAGGCGGGTGTTGAACAATGAGAACACATGGACACAGGGAGGGAGCATCTCACACTGGGGTCTGTCGGGGGGAAATAGGGGAGGGACAGCGGGGGGTGGGGAGTTGGGGAGGGATAGCATGGGGAGAAATGCCAGATATAGGTGATGGGGAGGAAGGCAGCAAATCACACTGCCATGTGTGTACCTATGCAACAATCTTGCATGTTCTTCACATGTACCCCAAAACCTAAAATGCAATAAAAAATAAATATATATTAAAAAAAAAAAAAAAAGAAAGGATTCTCCCATTTTCAAAACCACTAAGACTGCTGGTTCTTGGTATAAGAAAGGAAATTGGAATCATTTTTCTCCTGGAAATATGTTAACTAAACATTCTTTGCATGAGATTCCTGAGTGTCTGATTTAAGTGACTATTCATCCCCAGAAAACTATGTCCTTGTGGTGACCTCTCGGCCTGAGCTTATGCTAATCGTAATCTAAGGATCAGGTGGGAGCAGGATCAGGGCTATTTATACCCCCCTCAGTTTTCACTTTGAGGGAGAGTCTCTAATAAAACTATCCCTAGGGACTTGCCCTGAATGTATGAGAAGACATGAGGAGGTGTGAGAAGGGATGTTCTCTTGACTTCTGATTTCAAAGGTCAGAATAACCTTCCTTTCTGTAAACTCATGCAGTTTATACTTTCATTTACGGGATGTATTCATTTGATTGAGGCCCAGGAGAAACTGCCGCAGCCCATTAGAGAGAGTGAACAAGTAGCCTGGGGAAGATTAGAAGCTGGCTTCACAAGGTTTTTTCAGAAGATTGCGCTAAGAAGGCATTTTGGTCTCGCTCTCTTCCCCAACACAACTTCGAAGCTCCACATCACACTCAATAAAGCTTGGCCCACCACCCCTAATTACACTGAACATTTTTATGACTTATCTGGGTTTAAATCTTCTTTTTTTAAAATCACTTAAAGAAGAAACAACAAACCCTTAGTCACTAAGCCAACTTTGCCCTCAGATGTCTGATTTACCTAGCAAGTATATTTTGTATTCCAGTTCGAATGCTTTGGGATACAGCATGCTCCCCCCACTTCTGCCACAGGCCGCACCATTCCCTATTGCTGCTTTACTCATTGATGTTTGCAACTCCTGATTTTCAGACTCCGAACATGTACGACATGGTTTCCCTCCAAATCTGCAGATTTCTCTCAGGAAAAATCTCCCTGAATATATCATGACAATAACAATGCTTTAGGATGAAGTGAAGACAGGATCACAAAGGTCATTATATCGAAAATATGAAAGTATGGAAATAAAAATGCAAGCCACAGATGACAGCAAAAGAAAAGGCAAGTGTAACTCTAACTCCTTCTGTCCTCAGAAGTAAATTAGATCACTATATAATGTTATTACTAGAATACAGAAGAGTGATGTTCCTTTAAGCCAACTGATACTACTTGTGAGATGGGGAAGAGCCGCATTGTTTAAATACAGAATTTCTTGGACATACATGTGAATCCCAGGGTCAGACACTACGTCAGATGCAAAAGCAAGTATGTCAGCATTCCTAAACTGAAGGAATGTAGAGTCTGGAGGAAGACTCAGACATGCAATGGACGATGTTCAGGAGTGACGCAACGGTGAAAGAATGTTGGATCTATAACTAAACTGCTTCGAGGTTCCAAACTGGGATATTCCCTCCAACCCTCTGGCCTCTCTCCGGCTCTTTTCCCTCCCAAAGCCACAGTTTTCTTTTTAAAACACAACCCTCCTCAGGTCACCTCCACCTAAGAACCCATCAGTAACTTCCCCTTTGCTTTCATGGTAAAGACCAAAATTCTCTACACGATCTTTAACCTCCACGTGGTTTGTCCGGGTGCTTCTCACCTCCTGAAGCACAGCCTTCCCTCCTGTGTTTCAGCCATGGGGCTCGTGCCTATAATGCTCTGTGCTTCACACATTCACACATTTTATCCACACATCCTTCTCAATGTGGCTAAATAGAGCTTCCTCAAAGAGTCTTTAGTCTAGGTCCAGTTCTTTTGTTATTTTTATTTTCGTTTTTCATTTTTATTTACTTAATTTTTTTATTTTTATTTTTATTTTTTTAGGCAGAGGCTCAGTCTGTCACCCAGTCTAGAGTGCAGTGGCACAATCATGGCTCACTGCAGCCTCAACCTCCCGGGCTCAGGTGATCCTCCCACATCAGCCTCCTGAGTAGCTAGGACTGTGGCTGTGCACCGCCATGCCCATGTAATTTTTTTGTAGAGGTGAGGTTTTTGTCATGTTGCCCAGACTGGGTTTGTTATTATTACTATCTCAGTTTGAAAATACACACTCATAAATGTAGTTGTTTGATTAACCCCTCTCTCGCTCAGACTGTAAGGTCTATTAGTCCTGGGATGGGATCTATTTTAGCTCATTAGTGTGTCACCTGTGCCCCCACATACAGTCTGGAACATAGTAGAGGCATGACAAATATCAATTCAATAAATTTTTGAGCAAATGAGTAAACGAATGGTCTTGCTTTTCAATCCCATCCTTGCAACAGCGTGGCTGAGAGTAGAGCTTGCCCTTGAGACAGAGCTGCAGCTGCAGACGCTTGAAAACCCTTCTGGAACTACAAAGGGAATAAAGGAGTAACTGAAGGAGGCTTGAGGCAGCTTCAAGGAGGCTGCACCCCAGGCGGAATATCAGGAGGTCTCAATGGCTCGTTGCTCTATCCAGCATCCCCAGGTAGGAATGGAAACTCTTCTTTGGGAAGGAAGGCAGCAGTACTGTGAACAGCTGATTTCCCAAATCTCCATGGTCACCACAAAACTTCTCCAGGCAAGCAGCTCCCCGAGGCTATTTTTATTGTAAAGCCTAAACAACAGATTCTGAAGAAACTTTGCCTTCAGAATCCTTAGTACAGAAATAGCCACAAAATTGAAGACTTTAGATTTTGAATGGCCCTCTCTGAGTGAATACATTCTTTACCTTACACCTTTTTTTAAGCAAAGCAGTGACAGCTTTTCATCATCAATTTTCCTTTTTGCGTAAATGGATGATGTCTGCCTTCCTGTTTATAGTGTTTACACAGAAGAACAAACCCCAGGTTTAACAGGTTGCAGCTGCCAGCTACGGGGATCCGGCCGATAATGTACACGTCCCTGTGCGTTAGCTCATCTCTCTCCTAGCAACTGGGAAAAGGCAGCGTGAAGCACTGCCCTCAGGACACTGGGGATGGTTGTATTTACATTCATCTTATTTTCTTCGCTAATTTATTTTCCTTTTTACACAGTAATCCTGAGTTCCTGATCTAGCAATTGAGGAATCATCATATTTGCACAGGTTTGCACTTTATAGGCTCAGCAAGCACCTTTTCCCATTGCATCAATTTCCCCACAATTTCATGTAACAATGAGCATTCCAGTTACTTCACATGGCACACGATCATCAATCAAGCCATTATTAAAAGACGATCACCTCATAAACCAAATAATCCAGCCTGGCTGGGCCGAGTTTCCATCTTTTTCCATCTATATCACAGAAAAACTAATGTACCTCGTTGGATTTGTATTCTCGTCAGAATAAGATAAGAATAAATTCTAAGCTTTAAAAATATCCACAGTTTTAATTAAGGCAGAAATAGCTGCATAAATTCCAAACCAGAGCAGGAAAATGATTTTAAGTCCAGACTTGTAACTCTTAATTTGCCCTAATTTGTATTAATATGGTTTGAAATAACTAAATCAGTAAAAAGGAGCTTTAAAGAAGTTTCTTGCCTCAAAAATAAAATATTACTCTTTTACACTCCACAAACCCACATCCACGTGGGTGAAATTTGAAAATGGAGGCAAGTTAGCAACTTTCCCAAATGATAAAAGAAATGTATGCCTTAAAGTGACCAGAGAGAACTAAAGCAGAAGTCCACAGGTCAGCAGGGTAGGCATGAGAGAAATGATCAAGGCTAGCACGGTGGCTCACACCTGTAATCCCAGCACTTTGGGAGGCCGAGGCGGGTGGATCACCTGAGGTCAGGAGTTCGAGACCAGCCTGGCTAACATGGTGAAACCCTGTTTCTACTAAAAAATACGAAAAATCAGCTGGGCATGGTGGTGCGTACCTGTAGCACCTGTAATCCCAGCTACTTGGGAGGCTGAGGCAGGAGAATCACTTGAACCCAGGAGGTGCAGGTTGCAGTGAGCTGTGATTGTGCCATTGCACTCCAGCTTGGGCAGCAAGAGGGAAACTCTGTCTCAAAAAAAAGAGAAACGGAGGGAGGGTGGAAGAAAGGAAGGAAGGAGGGAGGGAGGGAGGGAGGGAAGAAAGGAGGGAAGGAGGGAAGAAAGGAAGGAAGAGAGGAAGAAAGGAAGCGATCAAATAAAAAGACAAAAGTCAAAAATAATATTGTCTTCCATTCCCATGAAAAGAAAATTTACTTTCACTCCATTATTTGGTCCCATGTCTAACTATCTAGTATTTTCTTCTCTTCTTGGAAATAACATACAGGCTGATGACTACATACAGTAACTGAAGAGATAATTTGAAGACTGCTTTCAAATCTTAGAGCCAATTATACAGTGGCCTTTATATGGGAAGAAAACAGCAGAGGGAAAATATCCAATGGGAAATGAAATAACAAATGTGAATGTGGGTTGTAAATTGTGAAACTCTATGTAAGAAGCGGAGCATCATTATTTAGAAGGAAAAAAAAGTAGGTTAAGGGTATTTTAAGAAAGAACTTGATTATAGTAACAGAAGTCTCTCATCTTTTATCCTGAAAATAGAGAAGAAACACACTGGGATAAATCTATTCTTCCTCCAACATCAAATTTTTTCCAAATATAGGTCCACTAATTCATTTGGAAGTTATATATTTAACTCACTGATTACATAATTCTTGGAGCTGGTGACAATTTCAAAACACGTGTTCTAGGTACATGTAATAAACATACTGCTGAATAACAATAGTGTAATATCCACAGATAAAACCCCATTTTTCAAAGATACCATGATAAAATGTGCACATAAGCAGCGATTTTGAAAAATAGACACACAAATGACTACATAAGCCTCACAGTCACTGCACTGATTTGATTTACAAATTGCTATGCCAGCAAGTTGGAAACATCTTTGGAACAGATGGGCCTTTTCATCAATGATCCTCCCTCAGTGGTAAAACTGGGGTTAAAACATTAGTGTTACTAATTGTTTCCCCTCGTTTGACATTCTAACCTATTATAGCCCGTAAATCATTCTTGCAGAAACGGAACCCTGCAAGTTTCCTAGACCTCATCAATAAGGACATCATTAATTGGCTCATGTTTTGGCACATTTTAGCAGCCTAAAAATGCCGGGCGTATTCCTAAAGGAAATGCAAGTCTCCAGAGGTCCAGTAAATAACACGAGAGGGTAATACAGTTATAAAAATAGATTCCTCGTTTACAGAAGAAATGAGGGAAAATAAAGAAAGAAGCGAGAAAAGGAAACCAAGAAAAGGCAAAGGAACAAAAAATGATTGCAAAAGAAATGACAGAGTATAGAAGCATTATATTCTCTCCTCTTGCTTCTTACTTCCGCCAGAGTGAAATTTAGAAAACCACCAAATCAACATATCTTAAAAGTGAAATCTCACTTCCTCTGATTTTTAATAGGCAGTCAAGATGGAATATACTATAGAATTATTCTGCAGATACAGATTACAGAATCATTTTGTAATATTAATTATGCATTTGCTATTAATCTTAAATGTTAAAGTTATCTTACATATGACATCTAGAATATTCTAGTAAAATTCTAATGGAAGAAAGAGGGGTGAGCAAAAGAACAGAAGATATTTCCAGCTTCACAATTTTATAAAATAATGTCAGAGTTCCAATATTAGCAGAAATTCCTTCACTTTCTGAAATAAAAGTATTCAATGCCTTCACAAAAGACAGCTAGAAACTTTTTACAAATACCCCATACACAGTTGTGTGCTGGTAAATGTTTCACACTCAGCTCTAATTTGTAGCATTGCCTATTTCCATGGTATAAATACTGTCACCCTGGGCAATCTGAAGCTGCCAATATGTGTTCACTTGGCTCACAAATTTCCTGAAAATTAAAAAAGCTCTTATAAGCCAGTAAAAGCCTAATCCAACCTACTACGGCATGTGGAGAGCAATTATTTGGGATAGATGGCTTCTGGTTTCTCCAAGAGTTCTCCAAAAGGGGAAACTGAGGTCTAAAAAATCTGAAGAATTTTGAAGCACATTATAAGAAATATAATGAGGCTACAAGCCGGGCACAGTGGGCACAGTGGCTCATGCCTATAATCCCAGTGCTTTGGGAGGCTGAGGCGGGCAGATCACCTGAGGTCAGAGTTTGAGACCAGCCTGGCCAACCTGGTGAAACCCAGTCTCTTCT
Organism: Alouatta palliata; assembly: GCA_004027835.1. Lineage (NCBI taxonomy): Eukaryota > Metazoa > Chordata > Mammalia > Primates > Atelidae > Alouatta > Alouatta palliata. Next base: position 81,204 of record PVKV010005502.1, on the reverse strand, counting down.
AAAAAAAAAAAAAAAAAAAAAAATTGTAAAAAAATTAGCTGGGCATACTGGTGTACACCTGTAGTCCCAGTTACTCAAGAGGCTGAGGCAAGAGAATTGCTTGAACCTGGGAGGTGGAGGTTGCAGTGAGCCGAGATCACACCACTGCACTCCAGGCTGTACAGCAGAGCAAGACTCTGCCTCAAAAAAAAAAGAAAGAAAGAAGAAAGAAAGAAAAAAAGAAAGAAGAAAGAAAGAAGAAAGAAAGAAAAAAAGAAAGAAGAAAGAAAGAAGAAAGAAAGAAAGAAGAAAGAAAGAAAGAAGAGAAATATAACAAAATTAGCCTCTACCCTGTTACTTTTCTTTTTGTTTCATTTCATGCTAAGATAATTAAAAGAAGCTTTTATTTTGTGGGGGCTTTTTACCTTGTATTAATACAGAGCTGGTTCCAAAGCACTGCGTCATTATCAATTCAACTTAGGGGGAAGGAAAAGTAAGGAGGCCGAGAGACATTGTTTTGCCTGAATCAGTTATCTTAGCACTTACTGACTCTCAAGATTATATCACCCTTTGCCCTAAATATTAGCCATAATAAATAAATGAAGAAAATTTACTTTAACCTATTACATAATTTTTCTAAAATATTTGTCAGCAATAATATCAGATATTCAAAATTCCTTCTGCTCTCTCTACGGTCCTGTCCTACAAGACTATCTTCACAATAAAAAAGACAATATAATCTCTGTTCCTATTCATAGAAATTCATCATTCAAAATTCACAGAAATAAATTTTTAAAATTAGTAACACAAAACACCTTATTACTACCACCCAAGAAGAAGCTACCTGTGAAAGCCTAAAGAATCAGAAAAATCTTTGACTTGTGGACAAGTACAGTGGTTCATGTCTGTAATCCCAGCACTTTGGGCGGCCAAGGCGGATCACCTGAGGTCAGGAGCTCAAGGCCAGCCTGGCCAACATGGCGAAACCCCGTATCTACTAAAAATACAAAAAATACCTGGGCATGGTAGCGGGTACCTGTAATCCCAGCTACTCTGGAGGCTAAGGTAGGAGAATTGCTTGAACCCAGGAGGCAGAGGCAAGTGAGCTGAGATCACACCACTGTACCTCCAACCTGGGCAACAGAGCAAGATTCGTCTCAAAAAAATAAAAGAAAAGAAAAAGAAAAACCTTTGACTTGTTTAAGAACCTTGTTAAGTGAGCACAGAGAAGTTTTAATACACAAATCAGAGAAGGCAGAGATTGTTTTAACGATTTAGTTTCATGATTTGAAATCTTTCTGTATTCGTCACCAAAAAGACCAGTAATTTTTTTAATGCTATAATAGTTATTGGCTACATCAAATGCTTATCAAAATGCCTTTGCACACTTATTCACTGAAGAGCGTTTTTGGACCTTAAAGCATGTTTTAGAATGATTAGCTTCTACTTAGAGAACTCTCTTAGAAGATTCTGCTGTTTTTCACTAATATTCTTATCAAATAAAATAAGATAAATTTGTCTAAGAAGTTAAGCACAAAGCAGAGGTAAATGAAGTGACACTAGAAGCAAAGGAAAGAAAACATGAATGCACCCAACTTACGGCAGTGACTATGATTCAAATGAATCAATTTTGCTGATTCTCTCATTAACATATTTTACTGTGATTTTTATATCTATTTTGGAAAATAATTTCCATGAGGAGTTCATTTCATAGGTGGAGAAGAAAAGTTAGGGGGCAGCATCAAGTTTCCAAAGGTTGAAAGTTCTCCAACTTTTCCAAGGTTGTTTGTGAGGAAGGATTTGGTTTGTTCTACGAAACTCCAGAGGAAAAAGCTACAGTCAGTAACTAGAACGTACGGAGAGGGTGCACAGCTAAAGAACAAATTTTCTTTCAGTTAGAGCTATTGAAAGATAGAATGGTTGTTGTGAAGTCATTAATTCCCATAGAAGCAGAAAGGTATCTAAGAGACAAGCTGTGGAGGCTGGACTAGATAATCTCTTAAACAGCTCCTGATTCTAGAGAAGCTGGACTGTATCTTTTGTTTGACAAAAAACTGGTGTTCAAGTTTCTAAAACTGTCCTATACGAATCACGGTTGTCAATAAATGTCAATGACAATTTGATAGTTCTCTAGAACAAAAAGAAAACTGTAGATCATCATAGTGAACTCAGACAGGATTACAAAAGTTAATGGAAAAACACTAGTACATTTCCTCAGTCATTGCTGTTTATGCCCATGAATGAACAACTCATCCTTTCAAATAGATGAGTAAAAGTAATGTCATCAGAACTTGTGTGGGTGGAGAATGTCAAACACTTCTAGCAGACACAGATAAATGAAGGAGAAAAACGTCAATTTACTCATCCGCAGATATAAAAGTGGTAGCATTAACTACCTAAAACAAAATCAAGAATATAAAAACTTACTTGAGCAATCTCTTCCCAGAAGATCTTTGGAACATTTTTTCATTCCCTCAAAAGGAAAATAACTCAAAAGTCAAGCTAGTTTGTCAGAACACCTTCAGGATGTTATTTTTTTCAACATCATCACGAAAGACTTTCGACGTTGAACAGGCACTAGTTTCAGAAGGAGCAGGTCACACAATACAATCCTTTGAAGGAGAATAAAGGAGCGAATGGGGCTTTCTGAGTCATTCTGCATTCCCGCACCTATGGAGAAACCAGAAACCATCTATCCCAAATAATCGCTCTCCATATGCAGTGGTGGGATGGGGTAGGCTTGTAATGGCTTCTGAGAGCCTTTTTTAATTTCCAGGAAATTTGTGAGCCAAGTGACCTCATGTTGGTAGCTTCAAATTGGCCAGGCTGGGAGTATTTATACCATGGAAATAGGCAGTGCTACAAATCAGAGCTGATTGTAAAACATTTACCAGCACACCACTGTGTATGGGGTATTTGTAAAAGATTTCTGGCTTACTTTTGTGAAGGCATCAATTACTTGCATTTCAAAAAATAAGGACATTTCTGTTAATATTGAAATGCTGGCATTATTTTTTATAAACTTGTGAAGGTGGAAATACCTTCTTTTCCTTTGCTCACCTCTCTCTCTTTACTTAGGATCTTACCAGGAAAACCAGTATCTAGACGGTGATGAGTCTCTTGTGAAAGGACTGGGCTGCTCTGGGTCTCCCTCCAGATCAGTCCCCAAGAAGACATTCATGAAGTATCTCCTTTTGTTCAAAATTTGTAAAGAAAATTGAGGCTGGCTGTGGTGGCTTATGCCTGTAATCCCAGTACTTTGGGAAACCAAGGTGGGAAGATCACCTGAGCCTAGGAGTTTGAGACCAACTTGGGAAACATAGTGAAACTCATTCTCTACAAAATTTTTAAAAATTAACCCGGGCAGGGTGGTGCACGCCTGTGGTCCCAGCTAATCAGGAGCCTGAAGTGGGAGGATCGCTTGAGCCTGGGAGGTTAGACTGCAGTCAGCCATGATCATGCCACTGCACTCAGCCTGGGTGATAGAGTGAGACCCTGTCAAGAAAGAAGAGTAACAAAAGAAAGAAGAGAAAGAGAGAAAGAAAGAAAAAAAAGAAAGAGAAAGAAAGAAAGAAAGAAAGAAAGAAAGAAAGAAAGAAAGAAAGAAAGAAAGAAGGAAGGAAGGAAGGGAGGAAGGGGAGGGAGGGAAGGAGGGAGGGAGGGAAGGACAGAGAGAAAGAGAGAGAGAAAGGAAGGAAGGAAGGAGGGAAGGAAGGAAGGCAGGGAGGGAGGGAGGGAGGGAGGGGAAGGAAAGAAATTGTGCTGACTTACAGCAGTCTAGGTCAGAATCATTTGTGGAGCTTCTTAAACACACAGCTTTCTTAGCCCTATGGGGCCTGAGCAGCTGTATTCTGAACAGGGTCTAGAGGTGATTATGATGCCAGGGCAGGATTGGGAAGGAATGATTTGGGAAGAAGGTGCTGGGAAAAGTCTAGTAATTGGGAGGGATGCAATGATGCCAGCAGACTGGTGGGAATTTCAACAGCTGAGGGCCATGGAGGTACCAGCTGAGTGGGGTGATGGTTCTTAACAATTTGTGGGTCACGGCCTTTTTTGAAAAATTTAGTGTAAACAAAACTATGAATGATCTTCCCCGACATTTGCCAAAAAAAAAAAATCACAAAAATGTACAAAGATTTTACAAATTTAAGGAACCTTATTCTAGACATTTATAAGTCAGAATCAGAAAACAGAAATAAGAGCCACAATAATTATCAACATATGCCTATACACAGGTTCATTTTCTTTTTTGTTCACCTATCATAGTTGTACATAGGTACATAATCATACATGTGATATTTTGATACACATATACAATATGCAATGATCCAATGTGGGTAATTAGGATATCCATCACCTCAAACATTTATCTTTTCTTTGTACTGGAAACATTGCAGTTCTTCTCTTCTAGCTATTTTGAACTGCACAATCAATTATTAACAACTTACCTATGGTAGTGTGGAATTCAAAAACTTATTTCTTCTAGCTAACTGTGCCCATTAACTAACTTCTCCTCATCCACACCTTCCCTTCCCGACCTCTGGTATCTATCATTCTGCTCTCTTCTTCCAGTTTAGCTCTCACATACATGTGAGAACATGCCATATTTGTCTCTCTGGGCCTACACAGGTTTGTTTTCTGATCCCAGGCAAATAGGAGACTTTTATATACCCTTCCTTACTTCAGGAGGACCAAACTGGAACCGTGGCAATGTAGTATTATTTAAAAAAAACAAAAATGAGGATTTGGAGACATTATGTGGCCTAGGTGAGACAAATTTGGATTGGATTTCAGAATTAACATTGTATATTTAACCTTGAACAAATAACCCCTAGCCTTGGATTTCTTTTCTGTGCAGTGTCTTATTAAAACCTCTCCTGTTGAGTTGTTGAGAGGATTATATGTGAAATACATAAATCAGACATTTTGCATCATGCCTAACTAGTGGGTAGCTAATCAATGGAAATCATATTGCCCATTATTGTTACCTGTACTGGTAACAATAATGTAGATGATCTTCCCTATTGGAGACTTAGAAACTTCCAAAGGAATATTAGGAGCCCCTGAGATCATTGAAAAAGCAACGGAACCTAAATAGGTTTGGAAAATTAAGCAATCCCTTCAGGAATATAGACAATAATATTGGCCTGATTCAAACCTATCTCCACTGGCAGGGCTCCTCAAACTTGGATGTCATGTGAAGCAACTGGAGATCCTATTAAAATGCAGATTCCAATTCAGCAGATCTGGAATGGGGCCTGAGAGCCTGTAGCTCTAAGAAGCTCCCCTGGGATGCCATGTAGCTGCTTAGTGGACCACGCTATGCTGCAGGCCTAGGATCCACTCTTTGAGTGGAGAAAGACCATTTGGAACCTCCAAAATCAAGAGTAGGGGAAAGAAAGAGAGTGCAAATGACTTTTAAAATAGTTAAAACAACAACAATGATTGGACGGATCCAAGATGGCCGATTAGGAGCAGCTCACGATTGCAGCTCCCAGCAAAAGCGTGGAGGATGAGTGGACGCCGCATTTCCAGATGGATTTTTATTGCCCACAGACCAGGAGATTCCCAGGCAGAGGAGCCCCACAGGTCACCAGCACGGCTGTTTCAGCCGGCGTGGCTGTTTTGGCCAGCACCCTGGCGCAGCAGTTCTCCATACAAAATACACAGATCCGGGCACCATTTTAGCCGGCGACTGGAGCTCTAGGAAGACAAAGTCGCCCACTCATCTGATTAAAAAGGGGACTGAAACAGAGAGCCAGGCCAGGAGATTCCTGGGCAAAAAAGCACCATAAATCACAGTACAGCTGTTTCAGCCAGTGCGTTGGGTCTCTGCATGGGAAATCACACAGATCCCAGCACGTTTTCAACAGGCAACTGGAACACCTGGGAGACAATCAACCGTTCAATGAGGCAGGGAGCCAGGTGATCAGCCTCGGCTGGTTCCACCTCCACAAAAAAATAGCAATCAAAAACGCTCTGGATTGAGAGTTTCACAGCAAGTACAGCTGAATCCGGGATGGTCCAGTTCTGTGGGAGAGGGGTGTCTGCCATTACTGACACACTCCACCACTACGGAGGTAGTTTGCCATTGCTGAGGCAGCCTGCCATTACAGAAAGAGTCCGCCATTACAGAGGTGGACAGCCATTGCCAAGGCAGCTCTAATTACACCCGTAAAAACAGGACTGCAGGGAAGTTAACATGGCAGCTGGGCGGAGCCAACAGCAGCTCAGCAAAGCCTCTGCAGGCAGACAGTGACTAGGCTGCCTCCTTGCTGGGCAGGGAAGCCCTGAAAAAAGGCAGCAGCACAAGAGAAACTCATAAATAAAGCCCTAACTCCCCGGGACAGAGCACCTGGAAAAAAAAAGCAGGGGTTTATGAGTTCAGCCACAGCACACTTAAACATACCTGCCCACTAGCTCTGAATGAACAACGAAGCTCACAGCTCAGCACCTGAGCTCCTATAAAGGACAGACTATCTCCTCAAGCCCCTCTCTGACCCCCGTATATCCAAAGAGTCACCTCACAAAAGAGAACTCAGACTGATATCAGGTGGGTATCCTTCAGGGACAAAGAAAGCAGAAGAAGAAACTATAAGCAACCCTTACTGTTCTGCAGCCACAGCAGGTGATCCCCAGGCAAGCAGGGTCTGGACTGGACCTCAGGAGTCCTACAGCAGAGCGGCCTGACTGGTAGAAGGAAAACTAAGAAACAGAAAGAAATAACTTCATCATCAACAAACTGGATGTCCACTCAGAGACCCAATCTGAAAGTCAACAACTACAAAGACAACAGGTGGATAAATCCACAAAGATGGGAAGAAACCAGCATGAAAAGGATAAAAACACCCGAAACCAGAACACCTCTCCTCCTACAAGGGATCACAACTCCTCACCAGCAAGGGAACAAGGCTGGATGGAGAATGAGTGTGATGAATTGACAGAATTAGGCTTCAGAAGGTGGGCAATGAGAACCTTCTGTGAGCTAAAAGAACATGCTCTAACCCAATGCAAAGAAACTAAGAACCTTGAAAACAGATTTGACAAAATGCTAACGAGAATAAACAACTTAGAGAGGAATATGAGTGAATTGATAGAGCTGAAAAACGCAACACGAGAACTTCGCAAAGCATACACAACTTTCAACAGCCGAATTGACCAAGAAGAAGAAAGGATATCAGAGGTCAAAGACCAACTCAATGAAATAAAACGAGAAGGCACGATTAGAGAAAAAAGAGTAAAAAGGAATGAGCAAAGTCTCCAAGAAATACCAGAATATGTGAAAAGACCTAATCTACGTTTGATAGGTGTACCTGAATGTGATGGAGAATGAATTCAAGCTGGAAAATACTCTTCAGGAAATTATCCAGGAAAACTTCCCCAACCTAGCAAGGCAGGCCAATATTCAACTCCAGGAAATACAGAGAACACCACAAAGATATTCCCCAACAAGAGCAACCCCAAGGCACATAATCGTCAGATTCACCAGGGTTGAAATGAAAGACAAAATGCTAAGGGCAGCCAGAGAGAAAGATCAGGTTACCCACAAAGGGAAGCCCATCAGACTCACAGCAGATCTCTCAGCAGAAACCCTACAAGCCAGAAGAGAGTGGGGGCCAATATTCAACATCCTTAAAGAAAAGAACTTTCAACCCAGAATTTCATATCCAGCCAAACTAAGCTTCATAAGTGAAGGAAAAATAA
>PVKV010005502.1:0-73421 GCA_004027835.1 Alouatta palliata | reverse complement strand
GCACCAGGCCTGCTTTACAAGAGCTCCTGAAAGAGGCACTAAACATAGAAAGGAACAACCAGGACCAGACACTCCAAAAACATACCAAATGGGAAAAAGCATCAACACAATGAAGAAACTGCATCACCTAACGGGCAAAACAGCCAGCTAGCATCAAAATGGCAGGATCAAATTCACACATAACAATATTAACCCTAAATATAAATGAGCTAAATGCCCCAATCAAAATACACAGATTGGCAAATTGGATAAAAAGCCAAAATCCATCGGTGTGCTGTATCCAGGAAACATATCTCACATGCAAGGATACACAAAGGCTCAAAACAAAGGGATGGAGGAAGATTTACCAAGCAAATGGAGAGCAAAAAAAAGCAGGAGTTGCAGTTCTCATCTCAGATAAAATACACTTTAAACTAACAAACATCAAAAGAGACAAACAAGGACATTACATAATGGTAAAAGGATCAATGCAACAAGAAGAGCTAACTATCCTAAATATATACACACCCAATACAGGAGCACCCAGATACATAAAGCAAATTCTTAATGACTTACAAAGAGACTTAGACTCCCACACAATAATAGTGGGAGACTTTAACACCCCATTGTCAGTATTAGACAGATCAATGAGACAGAAAATTAACAAGAATATCCAGGACTTGAACTCAGACCTGGATCAAGCAAACCTAATAGACATTTACAGAACTCTCCACTCCAAATCCACAGAATTTACATTCTTCTCAGCACCACATCGCACCTACTCTAAAATTGACCACATCATTGGAAGTAAATCACTCCTCAGCAAATGCAAAAGAATGGAAATCATAACAAACAGTCTCTCAGACCACCATGCAATCAAGTTACAACTCAGAATTGAGAAACTAACTCAGAACCACACAGCTTCATGGCTCTTGAATGTTAACTGGATAAACAGTGAAATTAAGGCAGAAATAAAGACGTTCTTTGAAACCAACGAGAACGAAGACACAACATACCAGAATCTCTGGAACACATTTAAAGCAGTCTCTAGAGGAAAATATACAGCAAATAAATGCCCACATGAGAAGCAAGGAAAGATCTAAAATTGACATCCTATCATCAAAATTGAAAGAGCTAGAGGAGCAAGATCAAAAAAACCTCAAAACCTAGCAGAAGACAAGAAATAACTAAGATCAGAGCAGAACTGAAGGAGACAGAAACACGAAAAAGCCTTCAAAAAATCAACAAATCCAGGAGCTGGTTTTTCAAAAAGATCAACAAAATAGACGGGACACTAGCCACATTAATAAAAAAGAAAAGAGAGAATAATCAAATAGACGCAATAAAAAACGATAAAGGGCTTATCACCACAGATTCCACAGAAATACAAACCATCACCAGAGATTATTACAAACATCTCTATTCACATAAACTAGTAAACCTGGAAGAAATGGATAAATTCCTGGACACTTGCATCCTCCCAAGCCTAAACCAGGAAGAAGCCAAAACACTGAATAGACCAATAAGAAGGTCTGAGTTGAGGCAGCAATTAAGAGCCTACCACCCCAAAAAAGCCCAGGTCCAGATGGGTTCACAGCCGAATTCTACCAGATATACAAAGAGAGGAGCTGGTACCATTCCTTATTAAACTATTCCAAACAATCCAAAAAGAGAGAATCCTTCCCAAATCATTTTATGAGATCAAAATCATCCTGATACCAAAACCCGGCAGAGACTTAGCAAGAAAAGAAAACTTCAGGCCAATATCCATGATGAGCATACATGCAAAAATCTTCAATAAAATACTGGCAAACCGATTGCAACAGCACATCAAAAAGCTTATCCACCATGATCAAGTAGGTTTCATCCCGGGGATGCAAGACTGGTTCAGCATACACAAGTCTGTAAGCGTAATTCACTACATAAACAGAATCAAAGCCAAAAACCACATGATTATCTCAATTGATGCAGAGAAGGCCTTTGACAAAATTCAACAGCCCTTTATGCTAAAAACCCTCAATAAACTAGGTATTGACAGAATGTATCCCAAAATAATAAAAGCTATTTATGACAAACCAACAGCCAATATCATACTGAATGGGTAAAACCTGGAAGCATTCCCTTTGAAATCTGGCACTAGACAAGTATGCCCTCTCTCACTACTCCTATTCAATATAGGTTGGAAGTTCTAGCCAGAGCAATCAGGTAACAAAAAGAAAGAAAGGGTATTCAAATAGGAAAGGAGGAAGTCAAATTGTCTCTATTTGCAGATGACATGATTGTATATCTAGAAGACCCCATCGTCTCAGCCCAAAATCTTCTCAAACTGATAAGCAACTTCAGCAACGTCTCAGGATACAAATCAATGTGCAAAAGTCACAAACATTCCTATACACAAATAACAGACTTAAAGACAGCCAAATTAAGAACGAACTGCCATTCACAATTGCTACAAAGAGAATAAAATACCTGGGAATACAACTAACAAAGGATGTAGGGGATCTCCTCAAGGAGAACTACAAACCACTGCTCAACGAAATAAGAGAGGAAACAAACAGATGGAGAAACATTCCATGTTCATGGCTACGAAGCATCAATATCGTGAAAATGGCCATACTACCCAAAGTAATTTGCAGATTCAGTGCTATCCCCATCAAGCTACCAATGACCTTCTTAACAGAACTGGAAAAAACCACCTTAAACTTCATATGGAACCAAAAGAGAGCCCACATAGCCAAGTCAATTCTAAGCAAAAAAAACAAAGCGGGAGGCATCACACTACCAGACTTCAAACTATACTGCAAAGCTACAGTAATCAAAACAGCATGGTACTGGTACCAAAACAGAGATATAGACCAATGGAACAGAACAGAGGCCTTGGAGGCAACACCAGACATCTACAACCATCCGATCTTTGACAAACCTGACAAAAACAAGCAATGTGGAAATGAGTCCCTCTTTAATAAATGGTGTTGGGAAAACTGGCTAGCCATGTGCAGAAAGAAGAAACTGGACCCCTTCCTGACACCTTACACTAAAATTAACTCCAGATGGATTAAAGACTTAAACATAAGACCTAACACCATAAAAACCCTAGAAGAAAACCTAGGCAAAACCATTCAGGACATAGGCATAGGCAAGGACTTCATGACCAAAACACCGAAAGCATTGGCAACAAAAGCCAAAATAGACAAATGGGACCTAATCAAACTCCACAGCTTCTGCACAGCAAAAGAAACAGTCATTAGAGTGAATCGGCAACCAACAGAATGGGAAAAAATGTTTGCGATCTATCCATCTGGCAAATGGCTGATATCCACAATCTACAAAGAACTAAAACAGATTTACAAGAAAAAAACAAACAAACCCATTCAAAAGTGGGCAAAGGACATGAAGAGACACGTTATAAAAGAAGACATACATGAGGCCAACAAACATGAAAAAATGCTCATCATCACTGGTCATTAGAGAAATGCAAATCAAAACTACATCGAGATACCACCTCACGCCAGTTAGAATGGCAATCATTAAAAAATCTGGAGACAACAGATGCTGGAGAGGATGTGGAGAAATAGAAACACTTTTACACTGTTGGTGGGAGTGTAAATTAGTTCAACCATTGTGGAAGACAGTGTGGCGATTCCTCAAGGACCTAGAAATAGAAATTCCATTTGACCCAGCAATCCCATTACTAGGTATATATCCAAAGGATTATAAATCATTCTACTATAAGGACACATGCACACAAATGTTCATTGCAGCCCTGTGTACAACAGCAAAGACCTGGAACCAACTCAAATGCCCATCGATGATAGACTGGACAGAGAAAATGTGGCACATATACACCATGGAATACTATGCAGTCATAAAAAACGATGAGTTTGTGTCCTTTGTAGGGACATGGATGAACCTGGTAACCATCATTCTCAGCAAACTGACACAAGAACAGAAATCAAAGACTGCATGTTCTCACTCATAGGTGGGTGTTGAACAATGGCAACACAGGGAGGGGAGCATCACACACTGGGGTCTGTCAGAGGGAAACAGGGGAGGGATAGCAGGGGGTGGGGAGTTGGGGAGAGATAGCATGGGCAGAAATGCCAGCTATAAGTGACAGAGAGGAAGGCAGCACATCACACGGCCATGTGTGTACCTATGCAGCGATCTTGCATGTTCTTCACATGTACCCCAAAACCTAAAATGCAATAAAAAAATAAGTAAAAAAGAAAGAAGAAAAATAACAAAAGCTTGAATGCTTTTTCTTACCCCAGCCCACTTGAGTGCCCACCCATTCAAAGGCATATGGCACAATTTTCAAGGCTGCTATATAGCTTCAGCTCTAAGATTCATTATAAGTGCCTAACTGTATGATCAGAAAGTATCTACTCAGTCGGGCACCGTGGCTCACGCTTGTAATCCCAGTACTTCGGGAGGCTGAGGTGGGAGGATCACGAGGTCAAGATATCGAGACCATCCTGGCCAACATGGTGAAACCCCGTCTCTACTAAAAAATACAAAAATTAGCTGGACGATGTGGCACACACCTGTAGTCCCAGCTACTCAGGAGGCTGAGGCAGGAGAATTGCTTGAACCAGGAAGCGGAGATTGCAGTGAGCCGAGATTGCACCACTGCACTCCAGACTGGCGCCTGGTGACACAGCAAGACTCTGTCTTAAAAAAACAAAAACAAAAAAAAGTATCTACTCTGTGTATTAAATCTGATGTTAGATGCAGGAAGATGATGGAATATTATCAGACATGAAATAATCCTATGATACTCCAGAATTGTTCAGATGACAGGAAAGTGTATTGCTTGTCCCAGTTTTAAATTCAATATTTAAATTTTAATTATACATTAAATAATTATGCATAGTTTTACATTTTTAATGTACTTGTGAATAAATTATGAGTAATCATGGATCTTATATGATATGCACTATCGTATCTTGTTTATGGCTCTCTCACTAAAGTACTTTTAAGATTTTTACTGACTGCAACTTCTAATTTTACCTCCCACTCAGTCTCATCCATCTTCTGCTACTCTTCTTGATTTATTTCTTCAGAGACTGAGATAAGACCTTTAGATAATTTTTTCTTCCCAATGAAGAAGAGTAATAAAATGAAAGACAAAATCACATACAAGATGAAGTAGATAATTAAACACACTGGACCCCCACCCCAAAATCTTGACATTTCTGATTTTATAACAGTTTTTGTTCGTATTAGTATTTCACCTGTCCCTTCCCTTAGGAAATTTTTAATATTAATTTAAATATTCTACAAACATTCAAAACTAAAAATAATACTAAGATTTTTGCTAAGTAAAATATAAAACATCTGGTTTAAATGAAGAAGTAAAGACAGTTACTAAATGTTAACGAATCACCTTTAATTTCATGTGAGTAAACATTATCTACAATGTCAAAATGTCAACTTAAATGTTATACTGAACTTCATTCTTTTTGCAAATAAGTTCATGATGCTTTTAAAGCTATTTTAGATTATTCAGATGGTTTGAGATAGCTTGTCAAAGGATTCTTATTAAAATATTTCTTTGTGAACAAAATAAACAGCTGATTGTTTTCAAGTACTGATAAAAATCATCATGTATATCAAAAAATTTCTATTTAAAATGATTTTCTAACTGCTTAACAGCTCAGAAAATGATAAATGTGCCCCAAACCCAGAAAAAAGAAAAGAATTTCTTTTCTAGGAAGATAATTAAATAACAAAAAATTAGCAGAAAAATTTTACATGAAATTGCATGAAACCCAAACAAAAACAAAAACCTAAACAGATCTGTCAACAGATAAATATATTCATCATATATCTCAATGTTGAGGGTAGAAAATATTGTAATTTTCTTTATGGATCTGTTACTCTCTTTCAACACTCACTGACTACGCTTCTGCTTTCACAAGCACCTCTCTTATCTACATACTGTTCATCTCCCCAACATCCAAGATCAGAAAAGACACAGCCCTAGAGCAACAAGGACAGCCGTGAAAATTAACAGGAGTCACAAAAAAAATTAGGCCTCTCCTAAAATAAACCCATATTCATGAAAGCGAATGACAGTTAATATTTTTGGTGTCACCCCTGAACATTATTGTATCACAAGCACGTCAGAATTTAAATGTTTATTAACCTCGATTTGAGCTTATCATTCTTTAAACTCATGGTATAAATGTAGGCATTATCGTTATGACATTGGTAATAATAGGCTAATCACATCAAAAGTAAACTATCTTATTAGACCTAGAATCTGAGGATGGGTCTTAATAGTAATAATAATGGCCTGCATGTATTTTGGGCTTACCCTGCGGTGGGAACTTTTCCAAGGGCTTTCTGTATATTAATTCATTTAATACACACTCACGTACACACACAGGCACACTAAGAAGTAAGAACTATTTTCATCTACGTTTTACAGATGAGAAAATCAAGGGCACTGGGAGCTGAAATATCTTCCCCTACACCACAGAGCTCACTCACAGCAGGACGGGAACTCAGCAACCCATCATGCAGCACCAAAACCAAAAAGCATCACTGCTCTCCCACTCCATCTCCCTAATCAAGTTTCAGATGCTTACCTCTTCCATGCTGGCCTTCTCTGACTGTCCACATTCTAGCTTATGAATATGCAGTAATTCACTGGATAGTGGACTGACGATCGAAAATGTCTCAGTAAGGCAGCCCATTGATATGGGTGTGGCAGAGAGGAGCAGTCAGTTGGGACTGGTGACAACGCACTCAATGATAAAGGAAGGGTTTTTTGTTGTTGTTGTTTGTTTGTTTGCTTGCTTTATTCTTTATTATTTCTTTCCAAAACCAAAATCAGCAGTGGTTGTACACACTAGGGACCTCCTTCTTATGGCTCCTTTGTCCAGAGAGAAGTAGGGCATTTCCTGCTCCCCTATAGGGGCCACACACAAGACCACGCAGCCACGGTAGGAACTGGAAGAAAAGGCAAAAACTTTCTCAGCAGCTGGGCCAGGGGCTGAATCCTGGCTCCATCCCTTGACCGCCAGTCTGAGCGTTAATTCTCCATAGGCAACTGAAGACACTGTTTTTGCATTTTCTCATGAGAATTATAAATATGCAAATTCCTGCTATACTTGGTACCTAGTAAGGGTCAATAGTGGTAACCATTATTATAATTAATATCAAAAGTAATTAGTCTAAGCCTACACAGGGTCAGGAACATCAAAATATATGCACTAGGCAATAGGAAATTTTCAGATTCATTATAATCTTATGGGATTGTAGTCATATGTGGGTTTAATCATTGACCAAAATGTCAATATACGGCATATGGCTATATATTCATGTTATGAAATATATGTATGTATATATTCATGTATACATATATGCAGGATGTTTATTGCCTTTTCAGAATGTTCATCAATAGGAGAGAGGTAAAACTTATTGTATATTTATAAAAGAAATTATTACTCACTATTATAAAGAATAAGATCTAAATGTGTTGACCTGCAGAGGGATAGAAAGAGGAAAGGAGATTATTATTTTTTTTAATAATATATATACACTTTTTATTGCATTTTAGGTTTGGGGGTACATGTGAAGAACATGCAAGATTGTTGCATAGGTACACACATGGCAGTGTGATTTGCTGCCTTTCTCCCCATCACCTACATCTGGTATTTCTCCCCATGCTATCCCTCCCCAACTCCCCACCCCCTGCTGTCCCTCCCGGAAAGGAGATTATTAACTTTACAAAAATAAAACTTCAGATCACTTTATTTGTCACAATAAACATCCTTGTGTATATGTGTGAATATACATACATTTCATAAAATGAATATACAGTCATATGCCATATAATGACATTTTGATCAATGATTAACCCCATGTATGACTGCAATCCAATAAGATTATAATGGATCTGGAAATTTTTCATTGCCTAGTGCCTATGTTTTAATATTCCTGACTCTGTGTAGGCCTAGGCTAATGCGTGTGTTTGTGTTCTTGTTTTTTTAAAAAAAAAGTGTAAAAAGTAGAAAAACATAAAAATTTTTAAAATACAAAAAGGCATATAGAATAGGATATAAGAGAAAGCAAAGATTTTTGTACAGTTATTAAATGGTTCTGTGTTTTAAGCTGTGTTATTACAAAAGAGTCAAAAAGGTTTTTTTTTTTAATTTTAAGTTCATAATGTAAAAAAAAAAGTTATTCTAAACTAAGGTTAATTTGTTACTGAAGAAATAAAAATCTCTGTCGCCCTGGCTGGAGTGCAGTGGCACAATCTCGGCTCACTGCAACCTCCACTTCCCAGGTTCAAGCAATTTTCCTGCCTCAGCCTCCCAAATAGCTAGGATTACAGGCACAGGCCTCCACGTCTGGCTAATTTTTGTATTTTTAGTAGAGATGAGGTTTCACCGTGTTGGCCAGGCTGGTCTTGAACCCCTGACCTCAGGTGATCCATCCACCTCTGCCTCCCAAAGTACTGGGATTACAGGCACAAGTCACCACTCCTGGCCATAAATATATTTCTTAATAAATTTTGTGTAGCCCAAGTATACAATGTTAATAAACCTTACAGTATTACATGGTTATGTTGTAGGCCGTCACATTCATTCAGCACTCACTGACTCACCCAGAGCAACTTTCGGTCCTGTAGTTTCATTCACAGTAAGTGCCCTATACAGGTGTATTTTTATTGAACATTTTCTATATTGAGATATACAAATCCTTACCAATGTGTTACTGTGTTCAATACAGTAACATACCATACAGGTTTGTAGCCTAGGAGCAATAAGCTATACCATATAACCTACGTGTATAGTAGGCTCTACTATACTCTTTGATGTTCATTCAATGGCAAAATCATCTAACAACTAATTTCTCAAAACATATCTCCAATGTTAAGTGTTGCATAATTTGTTTATCAATACATACTTGTGCTTTCATTTGAGTAGGTAAGATTTCTAACAGCAGTGTTGTTGATTTGAGGAAGATAATGCATTTTATATTTCAACAGCTTCTCCCAAAAGAATTGTGGCAATTCACACACCCCTCAGTAATGTGTGAAAGGATTTGTTTGTTCATTCTAAGGCCAGCAATAAAGATTATTATTTTTTCCAAGCTATTGAGTAGAAAATAACTCTAGCCAGCACGGTGGCTCATGCCTGTAATCCCAGCACTTTGGGAGGCCAAGGTAGGTGGATCGCTTGAGCTCAGGAGTTTCAGACCAGCCTGGGCAACACGGCAAAACCCCATCACTACAAAAAATACAAAAATTAACCAGGTGTGGTGGCATGTGCCTATAGTCCCAGCTACCTGGGAGGCTGAGAGGAGGCTCACCTGAGCCCATGAGGTCAAGGCTGCAGTTAAGTCGTGATAAGGCCACTGCACTCCAGCCTGGGTGACAGAGCAAGCTGCTGTTTCAAAACAGACAAACAAAACAAAACAAAACAAAAATCTCTAATTTGTATTTCTTTTATTTAAAAAGTTAAACATTTTCTCATACATTTATTGGCCTTCCATCCAATGTATCTTGCCAAATCATATGCTTTTCTTGTTTTAATTTTTCTAATGCTTTATTAAGTCTCATTACATAAGTACATTACATTTTTGTTTATAATGCAGTATTGAAATATTTTCTCAAAGCTTTTATTTCTTACTTTTTGTTGTGCATTTTTCCACACAGAAATTTATAATTTTGTTAGTGAAAACTATCCAACTCTTTTCTTAAATAGCTTATGGATTTTTCCTGTTTCTAAAGAAAAGCTAAATATAATCAAAATTTTTCTTCTATTATTTTATATTCTGATTTTCACATTTCAATATGTATTCCACCTCAGATGTATATTTTATATATACATGGTATGAAGTTGTGGTTTCATTTTATCTTTTTCTAGCTAGAAGCCCTCTGAATTTAAATTCTACCTTGATTGCAAATTAGGTTTCCATCTATACTTTGATCTATTGCTGGACTTTTTTCTATTATATTATAAATTTTCTATATATTATAAATGCTTTTTTCCAGACTTTATATCAAGCTGTTTTGCTAAAAGAATCTTAGAATCATGTGTTAATAGCCAGTAGAACTAGCACTCTAAGATGTCTCTTTTCTAAATTTTTTTCTAGAATTCTAATACATTAATTATTTCAAATGAACATGAAAATAGTTTTTTGTTTAGAAAACCATAAAATTCTGGTGGGAATTTTATTAAATCCAATATTAATTGTAGAAGAACTGTTATTTTGATGATTTTGCAGCTTCCTGTGAATTCAGTTTGTATTTATTCAAGTCCTGTCAATAAGTACATCTTTCTTCATGTGGGAGTTTCGCCTTTTTGTTAAATCTATTCCTGGCTACACAATTGTGAAATGAACATTTTTCTGCTTCTGTATCTAACTTGTTATTGCCGTTATTTTTAAAAGCTGTTAACTTTCTTTGTCATTTCTCTCATTTTCTCAAATCCAAACAAAATATCGAAACTAGTCAAAAGAAGGCAGGAGTACTTCTTTAATAAATCCAGGAGCCGGTTTTTCAAAAAGATCAACGAAACAGAGACCACTAGCCAGACTAATGAAAAAGAAAAGAGAGAAGAATTGAATAGATGCAATAAAAAATGATAAAGGGGATATCACCACTAATTCCACAGAAACAATAACTATCATCAAAAATTACTACAAACAACTCTATGCACATAAACCAGTAAATCTGGAAGAAATGAATAAATTCCGGGATACTTACACCCTCCCAAGACCAAACCAAGAAGAAGTTGAATCCCTGAATGGACCAATAACAAGGCCCAAAGTTGAGGCAGCAATTAATAGCCTACTAACCAAAAAAAGTCCAGGTCCAGATGAGTTTATAGCCGAATTCTACCAGATGTACAAAGAGGAGCTGGTACCATTCCTTCTGAAACTATTCCAAACAATCCAAAAGAAGGAATCCTTCCCAAAAAATCATTTTATGAGACCAACATCATCCTAATACCAAAACCTGGCAGAGACACAAATAAAAAAGAAAACTTCAGGCCAATATCCATGATGAACATTGATGCAAAAATCTTCAATAAAACACTGGCAAACTGAAAGCAACAGCACATCAAAAAGCTTATCCATCACGATCACGTAAGGTTTCATCAAGTAAGGTACATCTATAAACGTAAATTATCACATAAACAGAACCAAAGACAAAAACCACATGATCATCTAAACAGATGCAGAGAAGACCTTCAACAAAATTCAACAGCCCTTTATGCTAAAAACTCTCAATAAACTAGGTATCGATGGAAAGTATCTCAAAATAATAAAAGCTATTTATGACAAACCCATAGCCAATATCATACTGAACAAGCAAAAACTGGAAGCATTTCCTTTGAAAACTGCCACTAGACAAGGATGCTCTCTTTCACCACTCCTATTCAATATAGCATTGGAAGTTCTAGACACAGCAATGAGGCAAGAAAAAGAAATAAAGGGTATTCAGTTAGGAAAAGAGGAAGTCAAATTGTCTCTATTTGCAGATGACATGATTGTATATTTAGAAGAGCCCAAAATCTCCTTAAGCTGATAAGCAACTTCAGCAAAGTCTCAGGATACAAAATCAATGTGCAGAAATCACAAGCATTCCTATACATCAATAACAGACTTAAAGACAGCCAAATCATGAGCAAACTCCCATTCACAATTGCTACAAAGAGAATAAAATACCTAGGAGTACACATAATAAAGGATATGAAGGACCTCTTCAAGAACTACAAACTACTCCACAAGGAAATAAGAGAGGACACAAACAGATGGAAAAACATTCCATACTCATGGTTAGGAAGAATCAGTATCATGAAAATGGCCATACTGCTCAATGTAATTTGTAGATTCAATGCTATCTCCATCAAGCTACCACCGACCTTCTTCACAAAACTGGAAAAAAAATCTTCAACTTCATATGGAACCAAAAGAGAGCCCGCATAGCCAAGACATTTCTAAGCAAAAAGAACCAAGCTGGAGGCATCACACTACCTGACTTCAAACTATAATACAAGGCTACAGTAATCAAAATGGCCTGGTACTGCTACCAAAACAGAGATATAGACCAATGGAACAGAACAGAGGCCTCGGAGGCAACACAACACATCTACAACCATCTGATCTTTGACAAACCTGACAAAAACAAACAATGGGGAAAGGAGTCCCTGTTTAATAAATGGTGTTGGGAAAACTGGCTAGCCATGTGCAGAAAGCAGAAACTGGACCCCTTCCTGACACTTTACACTAAAATTAACTCCAGATGGATTAAAGACTTAAACACAAGACCTAACACCATAAAAACCCTAGAAGAAAATCTAGGCAAAACCATTCAGGACATATGTATGGGACAGGACTTCATGACTAAAACACCAAAAGCAATGGCAACAAAAGCCAAAATAGACAAATGGGATCTAATTAAACTTAAAAGTTTCTGCACAGCAAAAGAAGCAATCATTAGAGTAAACTGACAACCAACAGAATGGGAAAAAAATATTTGCAAGCTACCCATCTGACAAAGGGCCAATATCCAGAATCTACAAAGAACTAAAGCACATTTACAAGAAAAAAAACAAACCCATTCAAAAGTGTGCAAAATATATGAACAGACACTTTTCGAAAGAAGACATTTATGAGGCCAACAAACATATGAAAAAAATACTCATCACTGGTCATTAGAGAAATGCAAATCAAAACCACACTGAGATACCATCTCACTCCAGTTAGAATGGTGATCATCAAAAAATCTGGAGACAACAGATGCTGGAGAGGATGTGGAGAAACAGGAACACTTTTACACAGTTGGTGGGAGTATAAATTAGTTCCACCATTGTGGAAGGCAGTGTGGCGATTCCTCAAGGATCTAGAAATAGAAATTCCATTTGACCCAGCAATCCCATTATTGGGTATATACCCAAAGGATTATAAATCATTCTATTATAAAGACACATGCACATGTAGGTTCATTGTGGTACTGTTTACAATAGCAAAGACCTGGAACCAACCCAAATACCCATCAAGGATAGACTGGACAAAGAAAATGAGGCACATACATACCATGGAATGCTATGCAGCCATAATAAAGGATGAGTTCATGTCCTTTGCAAGGACATGGATGAATCTGGAAACCATCCTTCTCAGCAAACTGACACAAGAACAGAAAATCAAACACTGCATGTTCTCACTCATAGGTGGGAGTTGAACAATGAAAATATATGGACACAGGGAGGGGAACATCACACACTGGGGTCTGTTTGGGGGTCGGGGGCTAGGGGAGGGCCAGCAGGGGATGGGGAGGGGAGGTTGGGGAGGGATAACATTGGGAGAAATGCCTGATGTAGGTGATGGGGTGATGGAGACAGCATACCACCATGGCATGTGTGTACCTATGCAACAATCCTGCAAGATCTGCACATGTACCCTAGAACCAAAGTACAATTAAAAAAAGGAAGGTCGGAGTAGAGATTTTAAAAGCTAAAAGCAAAATTATTGTTTAAAAAAACAGTTGAAAATGCAGTATAAAAGATAAATAACACCAACAAAACAAAACATACCAATAAAGTAGAATAATTTCTGCTGTGCCTAAGAGGAAAAACAATTACATACTGTTAGAAGAAAAAGATTAGCTCACACATGTACACCTGGCACTCTGGGAGGCTGAGGCGGGCAGATCACTTGAGGTCAGGAGTTTGAGACCAGCCTGGCCAACATGGTGAAACCTCATCTCCACTAAAAACACAAAAATTAGCTGAGCATGGTGGTGCATGCCTATAATCCCAGCTACCTGGGAGGCTGAGCCAGGAGAATTGCTGGAACCCAGGAGGCAGAGGTTGCAGTGAGCTGAGATCATGCCACTGCACTCTAGCTTGGATGATAGAGCAAGACTTCATATCAAAAAATGAAAAAAAAGAAAGAGAATAGAACCATACATATGGAAGAAGTTAAAATAGTATTTATTCTTATTAGCATTAACAAAGTAACTAGAGAGAAAGCGGTCCAATTTGCAATGACTAGGGATCTGGTCCCTCAGTTGCTCGAGCCATCCTGTGATTCACGTGTTTCGTGCACCTGAAGATTGCCACAGCCCATGATGACTCTCTCTACTCATCACAAGTTTCCCTCCCAGAAAAAAACTGGGAAAGACGCAATGAGGGCAGCGAGGAAGAATATGGCTGATGTGGGAGGAACTCTGGGGACACTGCAGTTGACAAGCATATGAAGAACAGCAGAAGCTGGGGGCAGCAATGGCGGTACCCAGTCTCCCCACCTGGGGAGGTAGGTCCCCTCCAATGCTTCCATGATCTACCTCTCCATGGTGATATCTTTCTCTTTTTTCTTTTTTAATTATTTTTCAATAGAGATGGGGTTTCATCGTGTTGCCCAGGCTGGTCTGAAACGCCTGAGCTCAGGCAATTCGCCTGCCTTGGTCTCCCAAAGTGCTAGGATTACAGGTGTGAGCCACTGTGCCTGGTCGATAATATCTTTTTCCAATTAGTTTCAAACCCAAATGTGTTCCAAATTTAAGAAAATGCAGTACCCCTTCTAGTGGTTAAAAATGCAAGCTTCAGGCCGGGTGTGGTGGCTCACGCCTGTAATCCAAGCACTTTGGAGGCCAAGGCGGGCGGATCACCTGAGGCCGGGAGTTCAAGACCAGCCTGACCAACATGGTGAAACCCCATCTTAAAATAAAAAATAAATAAATAAATAATGCAAGCTTTGAAGTCAGACTGGTGAGATGTCTCTCAGTGTCCCATCATTTACCAGCTGTTAAACCTCGGCCATGTTACTCTGTGCCTCAGTTTCCTCTACTATAATGTGGGACTAATAATAATACCTACTTTATAGATGTTATGGGCTAAATTGTTCTCCCTCAAAATTTACATGTTGACACTTGTCTCCGTCCGTTCCGGCTGCTATAACAAATACCATAAACTGGGTAGCTCATAAGTAAGAGATATTAATTTCTCACAGTTCAGAAATGTCCTAGCAGAGCCAGTGTTTGCTAAAGTCCCCCTTCGTGGTTCGTAGATGGTGCCTTTTGGCTGTGTCTTCATGTAACGGAAAAGGCAACTCTCTGGGGTCTCACTGTAAGGGCACTAATCCCATTCACGAAGATTCTGCCTTCATGAACCAGTCACCTCCCAAAGGCCCTTCCCCTCATTCCATCACATTAGCAATTAGGTTTTCAACAAATTACTTTTAGGAGAACACAAACATTCAGACCATAGCAAAGCTCTACCCTCCAGTACCTCAGAATGTGACTGTATTCGAAGATAAGCCTTTAAATAGGCGGTTAAGTTAAAATGAGGCACGAGGCTATGAGATGCCTCCTAATCCAACCTGACTGGTGTCCTTATAAGAAGAGAAAATTGGACACAGAAAGAGACACTAGTAATGAACGTGCACAGAGAAAGGGCCATGTGAGGACACGGCGAGGAGGCGGCCATCTGCAAGCCGAGGAGAGAGAGGCTTCGGGAGAAAACAAACCTGCCTGCCTTTGATCTTGGACTTCCAGTCTCCAGAACTCTGAAAAAATAAAGTTTCGTGGTGAAGCTACCCAGTCTGTGGTATTTTGTTATGGTAGCCTTAGCAAAGTAATATAATAGAATCATTGGGAAGATGACATAATCTATTAAAAGAACTTAGCATAGTGGCTGGCATTTAATAAACGCTCAACTTAATTAGCAGTTTGATATGTTGGAATCGGGAGAAGAGAAGGAGAGGAGACAGAGAAGGAAGAAAAGAAAAAGGAGAAGCCATTTAGCGAATGCCATTTGCCCTATGCTGTGCTGTGGCTTCCACAGAGGAGACATTTCCAGTGGCTACTGCCTGCTCCTTCTCATGATTCCCAGGGAACCCTCAAAAATGATCCAAACCCCAAGAGATGCCCATGTTTTTGTAGTTAGGCCCTTTTCACTGGTCCTTGCTGGGTTCCCTCAACTATTCATTACACAAGTGTTTATTGATTGTCTACTGTGTGCCAGACCCAGGGATTGCAATGAAAAACAAAGTAACCTTAGACCTTACTTTCATGAAACCTAGTCTCCTAGGTTCATGGTTTCTGAATTCTGGGACAGCTGCATCACTTTACATTTTCAGTGTTTTCCCCCAAGGTAATGTAGGGATTCTCATAGCGTTCTGACTTACTGGCACAGAATCAGAACTAAGAACACATGAAAGGTGGCTCAGTTGCATTTTCACCAGAAAATAAGAAGATTGTTTTTTACAAGGTCTGCCTGTTTCTAGACACCATCACTCTCCGATGGAACTTTCTACAGTGGTGGCATTTTTCTCTGTCTGTGCTGTCCAGGGAAGTAACATCTCAGCACTTGAAATGCGGCTAGTGCGACTGAGGAGCTGGATTTTTTACTTAAACTTGATTTTAATTAATTTAAATTTAAATAGCTGTATGTGGCTACCATATTGAACAAAACAGATCAACACCTGATGTTTTGATGTTTATGGGGTTTTGTTACAATCTGGAGACTGAATTTACCACTTTTGTATGAATTCCCTGTATGTTGAGTTTATTTTCATCTCAAGAAGACAAGTTTGAGGAATATCAGAAGGAAATCTGGAAGTAGTACTGTGCATACACTAGCACAAGCTGCTGTATATTTTTGGTATAAAAACTCAATGTTGTGGTAGGCTGGGTGCAGTGGTTCATAACTGTAATCCCAAAACTTTGAGAGGCTGAGGCAGGAGGATCACTGGAGCTGAGGAGTTCAAGACTAGCCTGGGTGACATCGACAGACTCCATATCTACAGAACAATTAAAAAATTAGCTGGGCGTGGTAGCATCCGCCTATAGTCCCAGCTACTCAGGAGGCCAAGGTGGGAGGACTGCTTGAGCCCAGAAGTTCGAGGCTGCACTGAGCCATGAGCACACTCCTGCACTCCAGCCTGGGTGACAGAGCAAGACCTGCTCTCAAAAAAAGCCAAAACCAAAAAAAAAAAAACCACCAAACTCATTGTCTTGCTGTAGGAAGAAACTTTAATTGGAAAAATCTGAAAAAGTTTTGACAAACCAGAAAAGCTATTTAAATAGCAAGAATTTACAAAAAGAGTGCTATCTTTCATATAAAATATTAATGCACACCTACTTCCCCTACCAGCCAAAAAGATGATCAATCATGATTAGAAGCATTTAAAAAAGTCCCTTTGATTATATCTGCATTCACAGTCCAGAGTAGCAGCAACTGGGGTGGAGCAACAGTGGTCATTTGGATTTAGTCAAAATATGCATATGTCCTTAACCATAATTCATGCCCTCTAGCTTGCTTGGGATGAAATTCAACTCAACATTTTCACTCAACTTAGAGCCAAAGGAAAATTTTTTAAAGATCTCCAAAAAGGAAACCCAAATAGGATGTAACAAATAATTAGGAGTAATTGGAACCAGTGTCTCATGGAAAATGCCCACCCTGAAAGTTATAATTACTGGTTCTAGAATGCTGCTTAGAAAATAAGGTTAGTGAGTCCATGAAGCTGACTGGAGACAGCCCCAAAATCTCTAGTACCACAGTGTTCTGCTCCAGAGACAGGCTATGACGGAAATTCAAATGATGGCTCCATCTGTAGCAAATTGAGTCACTGGGACCTACTGTGTCACAGGAAAGCCAAGGTCCACCACATGCCGCCAATCTGGTCTGTTAAGGAGTTCATGATCCATAGGAGGCACCTCCTCAAATTGCTTCAATTCTCCAGATACTCGGGGTTTCTTTATGCTACTTGAGACATTCAAAACACTTTCTCTGTTCATCAGATTACCAATCAAATCAGGATTCTTGAGAGTGAATGGGGGTCTCAATTATTAATTATTCCAGGCAAACAGTCATAAATGGGGCCATCCTGAGCAAACCCAGAGACATGTGGTCACCCCCTGGCAATACTGCCGTAAAGATCCAGGTGTGCAGTCAGGAGCTATCTCAGCACCATGGGCCCCCCCTACCCCGACTTGGCTTCCCTTTGGATGTGCTTTCGTAACGATGCATTTGCTGTCCAGTGACGTCTACATTTCCACTGATGCAACAGCATTTTTATACTTTTATTACTGAGATTAGATTGTCAGAGCTAAATTTTTAAGATTCATACCATGCTGGCATTTGCTAACACAGCACATGAAAGAAGAACACCAGCCTCTCTGGTAACTAAGTTCCAGGTCTCAGAGGCAGTTTTCAAGTGCTAATTAGCTAGTGTCTATCAAGGACTCAGAAGTCACTGAGGACAACACCACAAGGCAAATATTTCCAAATCAGAGACGTAGGGGCAGAGTTGGTATTTTCTGGCTCACTCCTTGGAATTCTACCAGCATTGCTGCTAATGTTTATTAAGGGCTACAGGAATTAAGTTGGGAGGGTACAAGGAAGAAATCCCATAAAATGGATAAGGCTTAAAGTACATAAATTATTATAGAGGTTTGTTCTTGTTTATTTCCATGGTGTGCATATGAATGATGAAATCAGTGGCATATTTCCAAATCCTACAAACCAGAACACTGTTCCAGAAACCATAGCTTGGGAGGGGTTGTGACAACAGCTGAGGGGATTCTGAAACTTGTCTTTGATTAATTTCTGCTGCAAATGAATACCTTGACTGAGTGGAGAGGATTGTTTGGGCCCAGTAGTTTGAGACCAGCTTGGGCAAAATAGCAAGACTCTGCTCCTATGAAACATTTCTTTTAATGTGAAAAATGTTATTTGTTCAAACTGATCTGACTTCTAGGTAAGTAAAGAGACAAAGTTAGGTTCTATAATAATGAAGATTAAAACCACCATTCTTCCTACCTCCCACTGATTTATCCCTGGCAGAACACCAGGAGTTTTTCTGGTTAAAACCTTCACAGCAGGAGTGGCATGTTGGGAACCTGGAAAGAATACACAGAGAGTAAAAACAGAAAAAACACACATATGTCCACAACATTTATAACAGGAAAAACTAAAGAAGGGAAGAAAGGCTGATGTGGACATCTAATGCAAAGCTATGTAACATTATAATTGCATTATGCAAATGATGGTCTTTGAGCTAAGGTATTAAAAGGTAAATAAAAAATCACAGAAAGCAAAGAAATAAACTTCATAAACAAGGGAATTACATTTTGTTCATTTAACGGGCTCATGAGCTGATCTGGGGAATGTTTTAGCTCTCTCATCTTGCCATCAGTTCCTCGATTGCCTCAAGACTGTTTTATCCAGAACATTGACATTTGCTGTATTTGATGTAAACGCTCCCCACTTCCAATCAGACTGCTGCCCCATCTTTTTATGTATAGAAATGTCTATCAGCAACTGTAAATGTATATTCTCTCATTAGTATCAATATCCTTCTTCGATTACGAGTCTCTCTGGACTTTTGGTAAGAGGAAGAAACGTAGCGTGAACCTCCGGTCACACTGAGAACTGAGATATAAGTCTGAAAGTAAGGTAAATCTTGAAAGTGACATGAGTTACATTTAAAAAAAAAAAAAAACAGCTTCAGCAGACTTCTGCTGCAACACATTGTTCCTTTTATGTGGAGAAATTGGCAATAGAGAACACAGATGGCTCTTCCATGAATAATTTATTTCTAACAATTTAGGAAATGAATTCCTACTGACTTATAAATCACAATGACAAACAACAAAGACCCAGTCTACTCTCCTTTCCCAGTTAATTCTACTTCCCCCCATCCCCCTGCCATCCTTTTTGACCTTACCCATTTCTCTTTCACATGACCTTTTTGTTGCCTTTATATTTTAAAGTTGGCTCAACCCAAGGCCACCTTTTGGGAATTATTAGACAACTCTTTTTTACGTTGTTATTCTTGTTTTGCTATTGTCCTTGTTAACGTTGGGCTGGTTGGTTGGTCGGTTTTTCGAACATGAGGCTAGATTATTTATCCAAAAGCATCTTCAATGAACAAGGCAAATGAAGTGTTTCTCATTATTTTTCTGAGTCAGAATTATAAGACACAGATTCTCTGAAGGTCTAAGCTTCTTCTTGACTGCAAATCAGACACCTCTGGAAACCCTCTTTTAAAGAACCAGGACAGATATGGAGCTTTGTACCAAATCTGCATTTCCACTGGCCTGCTCAACATTAAAGGGGCCAGTCTTCGAACGACAGGTGAGCTACACATGTCACCTCTGATTTTCGCCATCCGTGGACATCCTTTGAGGAAGCACTCTTGAAACTGTATAACAAATGCTACAGTCCATGAGTACCAAGAAATCCCGTGGACATCCTTTGAGGAAGCACTCTTGAAACTGTATAACAAATGCTACAGTCCATGAGTACCAAGAAATCCAAAATCAGTCCACATAAAGTATTGCCCCAGTCAAAGCAGCTGGCATTAGTTTTTACAATCCTTACTACACGCTAGCCTGCAAGTCACGATTAACTCTTCCACTGAATTAAATCTATTTCACCTTCTTAAAACCATGTTAACTTTAGTGGCTTTGTAATACACATCGTGTTTGAAATGACCCATTTGAATTATCCATTTGTCTTCCCCACTAACCTGTAGGATCCAGGAGCAGGGGTTATGATCACTTTGTTCCATAGTTAGGATCTCGGCACAGTGACAATCATAGAGAAAACTCTCCATGAATACATGTTGATAAAATACACCAATGGAGGGGAAAATTGTGCCTCAAATAAAGAAGGATAGATGGCCAATTGCTTCTCCTACTCCTTCCTCAAAGGCATTTTTGTACTACCAAATATACTTGTCACTTTGTCTAGACCAAAATGGCCTTCCTAACCTGAGGACTAATCTAGGAAGGTTCTGTGCTGCAAAACAACTCCCTCACATAACTCCATTTATTAACTTTGCCCATATTTCACATACCTGTTCCCTTCTGAACATTCTCCCATCCACTACCCACATCATCTCCCACTGGGTCTATTAAAATAGTCTCCTAAAACATCTGCACTCACACCTCCAGAAGTGATCTCCCGCCTCCACACAATTGCCAGAATGATTTTTCTACAATATTCATCCGTAGACATCCTTCCCATAAGTAAGCCCCTTCAAGATCTCCTTACTTCTTACAGGATAAAGTCTAAATTCATTTATATCTGAACTTAATCTAAACACTAGGCAGCTTATGTTGAGTGCCAACATCCAGTCTCATCCACCCCTCCAGCCACTTTCTGATTCACACCTCACCCTCAAGGAATGTTAAATTATCAGCGGCTTGTCACACACACCATGCTCTGTCTCCTCTCCATATGCGCACTCATTCTGTTCCTTCTGCCTAGATGCCTCCCCTTCTACATCCAGAAACTCTTACTCATACTTCAAGATTCAGCTCAGATGTTAGCTCCCCCAGAACAGCTTCCCTGAATTCTCTGTACACCCCACTCTCTGCGCCCAGATTGGCTGTCTTTCTTCCCATGATACCCAATGTGTGAGGATATCACAGCAAATATTATATTGTCCTGAATTTGCATATTTATATGTCCCCTATTTCATTATATCTAATTGAGATCGTTAGATAGAATGATCTCAAGAGCCACAACTCTGCCTTCCGTCTTCATGTTTATATCTTCAGGATCTGGCATACTGCCTGAGTTGCTGTTTATTAAGTATTTGATCCAAAGGGTTTCACTTGAATCTCCTTTCAACTTCCATTCCCTTAGAAAACAAGAAACTCAGGTGCAGATACAGAATCTGGGACAATGACAAAACAGAGCTGATTTATATTAAAGGCAGGCTCTATAAAAAGAGGCTGAAATATTACTTAAATGGTGTCCAGAGGGCACACATAAGGTTTTGCTAGACCAGAATTAATTTCCCCTTGTGTTGAGGCACAGCACCACGATTTTCTTCATTCTCAATTCAGCTGACCCCGGGCTCAGCCAATCACTATTCTTCATCTCTGACCTCAGCAACTGTTTCAAATATGAGCATGTGACATCAGACAGACCAATCAATTAAGGACTTTTGTGGGAAATTATCCTCCTGACAGAAGGACCTGTCTGACAAAGGAGACAACATAGAGAACCGCAGTCCTCATGACCCAGTCCCCAGGATCTCACTTTCACACTTCCCTGTGAAGAAGGATATATAAGCACCTGGACTTCACTGGGTAATCATCCTCCTCCAACTCCCCTGTGCTTATGCACATTAAATAAATTTTGCATGCCTTTTTTCTTAGTAATCTGCCTTTGGTTAGGTGATTTTCAGTAAGCCTTTAGAAGGCAAAGTAGAAGCTTTTCCTCTTTGACTCTATAAAAGCTTTTTCCTTAATGCAAAGATTTAATTTACAATTATTTTTTCTCAGTTAGGCATGTTGGTACATGCCTGTTGTCCAGCTGAGGCAGAAAGATCACTTCAGCCCAGGAGTTTAAGCCAAACCTGGGCAATATAGAGTAAGATTCCATCTCTAAATAAATAAAGAAATAAGATTTTTCTGTCTAAGATGATCCAGAAATGATTCTTCCAAAAAGTCTTTGGGACAGTCTAGATCATGGTTCAGCACACTGCAGGGCATGGGCTGGCCACCTGTTTTTTTGTAAAGTTTTATTGGAACACAGCCATAGTATAGTATGAGTTTTTATATTTTTTCTAGTTGTAAAGATCAAGAAACAATCATAACTTTACCCACTGATTACGTAGATCATTCTGTATTATTTCTATGCAATGCATAGTCATTTTTGCAATCCCACGCGGTCATGCCTATATATTTAGGTATCATCAGCATAAATGTGACATCTAAAGCCATGAGATTATACAAGATCACCTAAAAAAATGTTTTTTCAACTGGAAGTCATGACCCACTAAGTGAGTCGTAAAATCAATTTAGTGGGTATAAGGAGAATTTTTTAATGATACAGAAAAGAGAGGGAAGAGAAGGGAAAAGAAGAGGAGGGGAGGAGAGGTCGGGGAGGGGAGGGGAGGGGTCATAATGCATTGCTTTGTGAGAACTTGGATTCTGTGCACACATGCGTGCATGTGTGTGTGTGTTTGTGTGTTTGTGCCTGTGTGTATGCGTCCTGGGAAATGCTGCAAAATACATTTTTTACATGTAGGGATCAAAATGCTTGAAAGTCATAAACCTAATAAATGTATGCAAAGAAGAGAGGAAGGTCAAGAACAGAGTGCTAGAGTCTCTCAATATTTGAGTTTGGGAAGTTGAGGAGAAACTATAGAAGATGGCAAAGAAGAATCAGCCCAGAGGTAGGAAGAGAATCAAGAAACCAAGCCCTGGCAATCAGGTTAAAAAGTGTTCTATGAAGGAAAGCATGATCAGCAGGATCAACTGTCTGTCCCGTTACTATTATATTTAGCAAGAAGATGGCCACTGGTGATCTAAACCTTGATAAAGATTATAGTCTTTAATAGACTGATAGGGTAAAGCCTTCTTGGAACTGATTCACAACAGGAAGGAAAGTGAAGAATCAAAGACAAAGAATGTCCTGTAAAATGGCATGGATTGATATTTTAAATGTATAAGAAACATAAAGTAAATAAATGTCAGCACACATATTATATATGGTATACAAAACATGTTCCAATTTATGTGTAACATTATTTTTTGTTTCTCTTCTACATCTTTTATGGAATCACAGAACTACGAAAGCACATAAGAGGTCATAGTCCTCATATCCTGGCTAAGAATTATACTAAGTTATTATACCGAAAAAAATTTCATTTTACCTTCAAAAACTTTCAGGGATTAATATTTCACATCATATTTATAATTACTGTCCTATAATACAATAACCCATAATATGTTCCACTAATAAATTAGTTACATATTGCTCTTATAAACACAAACTCAAGCTTTCATCTTTTCTTCGTTTGCTTCTCTGAATTCTTATCCACGGTCAGTTTTTCTTTTTCTGTAGCCTGAAAGGTATCAGCATTTCAACTTCCTCAGAAAGCCATTATATGCAAAGTCATGGTCCTTCTTAACTTCAGCAAACTAGCTTCAAAGATGGTGTCTTAGTCCATTTGTATTGCTGTGAAGGAATACTTGAGCCTGGATAATTCATAAAGAGAAGAGGTTTATTTGCTCGTGGTTTTGGAAGCTGTACAAGAAGCATGGCATAAGCATCTGATTCTGGTGAGAGCTTCAGGCTGCTTCCACTCATAGCAGAAGGTGAGGGCAGCCAGTGTGTGCAGAGGTCATATGGTGAGAGAGAAAGCAAGAGCAATAGCAAAGACTTGGAACCAACTCAAATGCACATATATGATAGATGGGACAGGGAAAATGTGGCACATACACACCATAGAATACTATGCAGCCATAAAAAAAACGATGAGTTCGTGTCCTTTGTAGGGACATGGTTGAAACTAGAAACCATCATTCTCAGCAAACTGACACAAGAACAGAAAATCAAACACCTCATGCTCTCACTCATAGGTGGGTGTTGAACAATGAGAACACATGGACACAGGGAGGGGAGCATCACACACTGGGGTCTGTGGTGGGGAACTAGGGGAGGGACAATGGGGGGTGGGGAGTTGGGAAGGGATAACATGGGGAGAAATGCCAGATATAGGTGATGGGGAGGAAGGCAGCAAATCACACTGCCATGTGTGTACCTATGCAACAATCTTGCATGTTCTTCACATGTACCCCCAAACCTAAAACGCAATAAAACATATAAAGAAAGAAAGAAAGAAAGAAAGAGCAAAAGAGGGAAGGTGCCAGGCTTTTTTTTTAAAACAACCAGTTTTGAGGGGACTGACAGAGCAAAACTCACTCATTGCAGTGAAGATAGCACTAAGACATTCACGAGGAATCTGCCCCCATGACACGAATACCTCCCATCAGGCCCCATCTCCAACACTGAGGATCAAATTTCAACATGAGATTTGAAGGGGTCAAACAAACCACGCTATGGCAGATGTCGTGTTATCATGCACTCAGCTACCAGGTATTGTGGTAGCTCCTCTTCCTGCATATACCCTTCCTACTGACAGGTTCCCTCTTTCTTATTTCCCGAACCTCATATCTATCAGAAGCTTATTAAAGACAGTGTTCAATGCAACATGTGCCAGGTGCCATGTCAGTGCTCATCATTCCATTGAGTTCTTTAGGTGCCAAAAGTGAGACGTCAAAAGAAAGAGAGCATGTGATATTTAGTATCACCTTAAGGCACCTGAGAAGACCTTTTCTGTAGGTCAAGAGTGGTCAAATACAGGTAGTTTCATATGGTTCAACCTAAAAGCCTTTCTTGCAAAATCTATGTGCTCGCTCCAGCTGTTAGGTGAACACTATGACATCTTCATTTCACCTCAGCTTGCCAACTTGCAGCCATTTCCCCAATACCAATGTTCACATTACAGGTGAAAATTAGAGATTTACATGTCTTCAGTTAGCAAATATTGGCTAAGTGCTCACTCTACAAAGCACTACACAAAATGCTGAGAATTCAGAGTTGAAAACTCGCCCATGTTCCCTGACTCTGAGAGTTGACAGTTTAGCAAGGAACTAAATGTTAGTCACACCGATTTTTTATTTAATTTTAGAAATTTGAGATAAATGTTATGAAAAAACTTATGGATCTAATAGAAAAGAAACTAAATTATTCTGGAAAGACAAGGAAGGTTTCCCTGAGGAGGTAACGTTTCAGCTAACAACAGAGGGTTGAGCAGAGGTTAGGAAAGTAAAGATTTCCAGGAAGCAGTAAAACAACTTGTGAAAGGTCCTAGCTCAGGAAGAAGCTTTCAAGGATCTGAATGAAAGAAAGCCAATGAGTAGGGCCGAGCGCGGTGGCTCACGCCGATAATCCCAGCACTTTGGGAGGCCGAGGCGGATGGATCACGAGGTCAAGAGATCGAGACCATCCTGGTCAATATGGTGAAACCCCATCTCTACTAAAAATACAAAAATTAGCTGGGCATGGTGGCGCGTGCCTGTAGTCCCAGCTACTCGGGAGGCTAAGGCAGGAACATTGCTTGAACCCAGGAGGCGGAGGTGGCGGTGAGCCAAGATCGAGCCATTGCACTCCAGCCTGGGTAACAAGAGCGAAACTCAGACTCAAAAAAAGAAAAAAGAAAGAAAATAAAAGGCCAATGAGCAAGAAGGAAGGGGCTCAAAGTAAGGCAAGGTTAAGAAGCAAGACACTGTTCATGTGTGTCCTTGATGTTGTTCATGTGTGCTGCTGCAAGTCAATTAAATCACATTAGGCAGGGGCCTGGCAGGATATCCTTTGCATTTAAGAAGGATCCCTAGCTTCAGTGTAGAACAAGGACCCTCAGCAAACTGTGATGAGAACACCAAATCCAGCTGTGGTCTGTTGTGTAAACGAGGCTTTACTGGCAGGCCTCCACGCCTCTGTTTACGTACCGGCTATGCCTGCGTTCTCCTACAAATGGCAGCATTGAACAGCTGACACAGACTGTATGGCCGGCAGGGCCAAAAATATTTATTTTCTGTCCCTTTGTAGAAACAGTTTGCCCACGTCTGGTGCAGAGAATGGATTGGAGGAGCTGAGAGGATAATAAGGAAAAGAAGTCGGAGGATATTGTGGTTGTCTGTTCATTATAGGAGGCTATTATTTTGGAAAAGTTCCTGCGTTGAGCTCCAAGAGACCAAGCTAAAAATCGAAAAGGAGTCACTCGTTCTGAGTTCCAGGTCACCAAACTAAAGCTAAGTCATCTGACCTTCCAAAAAATCAGGAGATAACAGCCAATTTTCCAAACAGGCCAGTAAGCATGAAAATCAAGTTCTCTCACTTTTAATCCTTAACCAACCCATTATCCTTCTATTCCTCTGTCTCCCTGTCCCTGCCTAACAAGGAAAGTAACTTTGAAATAACCAATCCACTTTCGGTCTTTCTTTAGCCCTTTTTCTGTCTCTAGAGCCAACCTCCTTTGCTTGACTCATTGAAACACCTATTCTGTTTTATGGGATGAAGTTTCACCTGGGTCTAGAATTGCAATAAAGCCAGTTGAGAGCTTTAAACTAAACTTGTAATGTTGTCTTTGGATAATTCCAGACATGAGAGGCTGTTGGCTTGGACTAGATCGGTGGTGGAGGTCATGGAGAGCAGCGGACAGATTGGAGAACAATGAAGATGTGGAATCGACAGTGCGTGCTGGGGGCTGGAGGGAGGGATGAGGAGTTACTGGAATAACTCCCAGGTCTCTGGTAGGAGCCGCTGGGGGTGAGTGGTGCCACTTAGGCAGCACAGAAACAAAGATGAACGGGGCGAGTGGGGACAGATCAGGAATGGGCCCTGAACTCTGAGATAAATATGAATAATCCATCTGAAACATACAAATTCCTGGGGGAAAGAAGAGGATACTCACATTCTTATCCTACTCTCTGAAATTGTTCTGACTATTGAAAAGTTTTATTAGGAATACTTCAATTCACCAGGCATGGTGACTCGGGCCTACAATCCTAACACTTTGGGAGGCCAAGGCTGGAGGACTGCTCGAGCCCAGGAGTTCAAGACCGGCCTGGGCAATGTAGTGAAATCTGATCTCTACAAAAAAAAAATTTTTTAAACAGCCAGGCATGCTGGCACACACCTGTAGTCCCAGCTACTAGGGAGACTTAGGTGGTAGGATCACTTGAGCCTGGAAGGTGGAAGCTGCAGTGAGCTGAGATTGCGTCACTGCACTCCAGCCTGGGCAACAGAGCAAGACCCTGTCTCACAAAAAAAAAAAAAAAAAAAAAAAAAAAAAAAAAAATTTTTACATTCAGCAATTCTTTTCAGTGCTTTGGGTGGTGTCTTCTTGCCTGGCACATCTATCATCAGTGCCAAGCACAATGGCTAGACTGTACCTATGCTCACAAAACATAGTATGGAAAGACAGAAGGGCAAATAAGTCTTGCTTCACCAATCAGCTTTTCATTTTTTGAGTACTTGAAATATGTTTTGGGAGTGTATTTGTCTTCTCCGACCTTCTTTTTCTCTGGCATCATTCTGACAGTTTTAACATTGCTTGTCTTACATGGATTGTTTCATTTGGTGTTGGGTTTTTGTTTTGTTTCATTTTTTTTATTGGGGCGTGGGGTGAGGTTAACAGGAAAGGAAAGAGATGTTTTTGTTTTCCTATTACACTCATCTCTCTTGTCTTGTTACCTACGTTCTCTATTAGCACACATAAGAACATCTGCTTTATTCTGTAAAGCCTTTCATATTTTTCCCTCCCTTCATATCTTCTCTCACACATTTAGCTATTTTTATACTCTATGGTTCCTTATCACACTTTACCGTATTTTACTGTCTTCATACTCCAACAAAAATCGAATCAGCTTTCAGTATCTCTGCCAAAAAGTTCCAAAAGTTCTTCAGTACTTAATTTCAATTACTATGATCATATAATATATACAGAAAAAACAGAATCTGTCCGCTTCGGATGTTCCAAACTCATCAGGAAGCAGCACGTTGTGGTGGTAAATGCCTGGTGTTTTTCACAAAAACTCCCCCTATTATTAACTATCTGTATTCACACCTGCTTCATAGAGAGCTACAGAAATTAAAGTGAGAGTCTATATGGAAACAACTTGGCCTAGTGTCCTGAACATAGTTTCTGCCCTCTCTCCCTTTCTCCTTTCTTCTCAAAGGACGTCAGTTCTTCGGATCCTTTCGCCTTTTTTGCAAGGTCAATTTTGTAGTACCAACACACCTAACCTATAGCTGGAGTGGGAGAAAGCAAATGTAAAAACAAATGCCAGGCTAACCCAGGTGGCATCACGTATGTGTGGACAGTGGAAAACGTAGGTATCACATTAAGACAGGAAGCCTTACCAGCACAGGAAGTGATAGGTGTGAAGGTAATTCAAACTACACAGCTCCTGAACTTTAGTAAAATGCAACTTCTAGGTCAGTATCAGGAGATCTACTATAAGAAAGGCAAAAGGCAGAGGATACATTGGAAAGTCCTAGGAATAGGGCTCAGGCTGCAGAAGAACTGTCTTCAGAATGATCACAAAGTCTCCATCCAGTTGAGACGAGTTTATTAGAAAAGGCAAGAGCAGAAATCTGGTCATGAGCGATCACTGAGATCAGAGCTTCTCCTGGAAAGGTGAAGTCAGCAATACGAACATGGTGGCACAGGCCTTGTCCATATTCCCATTCCATTTGGACTATGCCAGCATTCTTCAACCTTGGTTGAAGTCTTCAGACTAAATCCAAACATTTTACTTAAATCATTTTCTCATTTTTTTTTTCTTTTTCTGAAATACAACTTCGTCACCCTAAATTTCACTCTCTTTTAGTAGGTCTGAAATGTATATCCTTAAATAATTTTCTTTTTGCATTTCTTTTATGAGGCATACATTAAGTATAATAAAAATCACTTTCATATTGATTTATATTTTTTCAAACTCCAACATGAAGGGCAAACTATATTTTACCACCACACAGTTTTAACCATCAATTATATTGTAAATTTTTGAAAGTCTTATTACCTTCTTTTTGGGATTCGTGTCAGATATGATGAAGCTCAAATTTTAATTGATAAAACTTTTCATCTGTTACCTTCAAAATGTCAGGGAAATAGGATCCTGCAGAATATATATATAAACATCATTCTGAAATCCCACACAAGCACTTACATTTGGAAACTCAACCCAAGAAAAATATTTTTATGATATTTTGGCATATGCTGTTTTGCACTACTTTGAAAATTTTTTGTGCAAATTTCCCAAAGTGACATTTTCCTCAGAGAACAAGAAGGTCTTATAGTATGCATGACTAACGTTACTTCTTCCAAAAATTGAGTCAACACATGCAATCAATTTGGCCACATATAGTTACTTGCAAGCAATAATTTTTAAAAAATGACAGCTGCCTCTAGGTTATATGATTTCTGCAGCAACAAAAAGCTGATTTTTAAAAAGAGTATAATCAATCTGTTTTAAAGAGCACAATAATAATAACGGCATCATTTTTATTTTTATTTTTTGATATTTCCATTCTGCTTTCAAATAATCAGAAATTCTCTAGGTACATGAAAATTACCTGCAGAATTTATCCCAACACAATTATGGCTGGCCTCATGCCAACTGAGGTTATGATTTCATTAGGGTTTAGGTGCTAAGCATAAGGTGTTTCTTACCTAACTGTTAGTCATCTCTACAGCATTTTTAAAACCCCAAAAGTATAAGCACAGCATACAAAATGACATAATTTATTATAATCAGTCTTGGTTATTATTGTTTTTATATTACGTATATGTGTATTTCATCTTTCCTATAAACTTGAAGTGTTTGTAACATGACAGAAGCTTAATAACTTTTTATTTTTTGAAGCAGGATCTCTGTCACCCAAGTTGGAGTGCAGTGGCAGGATCTTGACTCATTGCAACCTCCACCTCCCAGGCTAAAGCAATTCTCCCACTTCAGCCTCTGGAGTCACTGGGACTACAGGCGCCCACCACCATGCCTGGCTAATTTTTGTATTTTTGTAGAGACAAGGGTTTCACCATGTTGCCCAGGCTGGTCTCAAACTCCTAGGCTCAAGCAATCTACTCATGTTGGCCTCCCAAAGTGCTGATATTACAGGTATGAGCCACCACACCCAGCAATAGTTTTTAAAGTATGTTTTTGAAAAAAACAAGAAATTTTCCAATAAATGGGAACGCTTTTGTATAAACTTGGCTTTCCAAAATTATTAAAAGTAGACGACACAGAAAATCGTTAAATTAATTGCCCCAAAGAATCATAACTCCCTTAATCCACATGTCCTGGCTGACAACTAGCACCCACAGTCAGAAACAAGTGAAGCTCCTGTTTGAACCAGGCAGCTTCTAAGTGAACTCAGAAAAGATTAGCCAAATAACTTTCCAGCTAAGCCCAACCCAAATTGCTGACCAACAGAATTATGAAAACAATCAAATAATGATTGTTTTTAAGCCACTGAGTTGCAAGGATGCTTAAATATGTAGCAATAAATAAGTAACCTAGGACAGAAGAGTGACAGAATTAATTAAGAGAAAGAATAAAGATCAGTGTGGTAGGCTGAAAAAACTGCCTCTCAACAGATATCCATGCCCTAATCCCTGAAACCTGTGAATGTTACCTGATATGGCAAAAATAATAGAATCTTCACAGATGTGACTAAATGAACGATTCTGAGATTCTGGATTATCTTTGTGAGCTCTAAATGCAATCACATCTATCCTTATAAGAGGGAGATTACGTGCACAGAAGGAGAGAATACAACGTGTCCACAAAGGCAGAAATCGGAGTAATGTAACCACAAGTCAAGGAATGCTGGCACCCACCAGAAGCTGGAAGAGGAAAGGAAGGAATTCTCCCTTAGAGACTGATGGAACAGCAGCCCTGACAACTCCTTTATTTCAGTCCAGTGATACTAACTTCAAACTTCTGACCTCTATGATTGTAGAGAATAAATTTCTGTTGTTTTAAACAACTAAATTTGTGGTAATTTGTTATAGAATCCACAGGAAACTAACACAATCGATAACACATGTATGTGGGAGACCAAGTTGTCTTTATGCTGTGATGTCAAAAGGAAAATTATCTTCCATTACAATAAGTCATTTTTTGTTGAGCAATAATTCAGTTCTTTCAGTGCTTTTACACTGGAGTACTTAAACTTGACAAGGAGTTTAAGAAAATACAGGACAGCCAGGCACAATGGCACATGCCTATAATCCCAACACTTTGGGATGCTGAGGATTGCTTGAGTCCAGGAGTTTGAGACCAGTCAACAAAGTGAGATCCCTCCAAAAAAGAAAAAAACATTAAAAATTAAAATTAGCCAGGCACAGTAGCATGTGCCTATAGTCCCAGCTACTCAGGAGGCGAAGGCAGGAGGATGGCTTGAGCCTAGGAATTTGAGGCTGCAGTGAACTATGCTCTCTACTGCACTCCAGACTGGGTGACAGAGCGAAACCCTGTCTATAAAAAAAAAAAAAAAAAAGAAAAGAAAGAAAGAAGAAAGAAAGAGAGAGAAGAGAAAATGTTTTTAAAAAGTTGGACAAAACTATAATTTACACATAGACATATACACAGGAAAATAAACAAAAAGGTAATTGCCAAAGTGAGAGAAGAGAAAGGAAGAAACTGGTCGGGCAGACAATTAGGGTGGGTCCTCGGTTGAACTCTTTCAAACAAAAGAACAGCCGGAGAAATCAATCTGCAGGCACAGATAAAGGAACTTGCACAGGGGGACTTGCCTAAGACATGCCCACAGCCACACAGATAAGAAAGGTTACACAGGTGACTTCCCAGACAGGCCTGCAATGGAAAATTCCATCCCCTGACACATGCACAGTAAAAGGAATAAAACAATATGGAGTAACTCAAGCTAAGGGCCTGCATGCACACTAGAATGACGGTGTGGAGCTACCAGAAATTTGCACTTTATGCAAATGAGACTCTCAGCCCTCATTGGTTTACTATAAAAGCCTATTGGAAATAGATGCTGGGTGCCGCAAGAAAAATCAGCACTGAGACAAAGGATCTTTTAGCAATGCGATTTTTACTTCCTGGACTACAGGAAGGGCACCCTCACTAGCCATCTTGCCACAAGAGTACAATGAACAAAGGAAAAGATAAATTTATTCCTTACACATTTGGGGTCATCCTTACTGCTATGTCTGATCTCTGTTGGCTGGAGCTAGACCTCACAATCTAGACTAAAATTCGATTGGCTAATAACGTAAAACTTTTCTAAACAGGTAAAAGCAATGGAGAGTTGGAACATGCCTGTGAGCACGTCCAGCACAGATATCTTGGTTAAAGTACAAGGATACAGAATGTACTATGATGTGCCTGTAAGCATAGCAGGTCTAACAGCTACCTAGGATAGGGCTTAACAAAGAGTTATTAGTACACTTATTCTTTAACAAGGAACTTTTCTACTTCCCATAGCATTTGCATTCAACTGTAAAAACAGCAACTCTCTTTCAGGCCACATCTCTGCCTTGGAGAGCTTTCTTCTTTCACTTATTAAACTTTTGCTCCAACCTCACCCTTTGTGTCTATGCTCTTTAATTCTCTTGGTGATGAGACAAAGAACCTCACTGCTACATTGCAGTGCACTGATGAGACTGTAACAAAAGATTAACTGTGTTAAATCATTTCTACTTTTCTGAATTTTCCCTAACCTGTGAAAATGTGTGTGTGCGTGTGCACGCGCCTGCACACACGCGTTTGCGTGTATTTCCTTAATATATCCAGAACTGGCTACTTCAGACAGACACAAAAGACATTTGCCTATTCTAAAAGAATTTGAGGCAGCCTGCACAATTTTACATTACATAAAATAGGCCATTGAAACGGAAAGTAAGGTCAATGCCAAAAGAGGTGCATTTCAAACTTGAATGTGCATATGAATTGCCTGGGGACCTTGTTAACAGCAGATTCTGATATGATACTGCTCCTAGCAAATGGGTGGGGCACCACATTTTAAGTATTAAACAGCAAGGAAAGAAACAAGAATTAGATGCCACACAGCAACTGAGATGACTTAATCGCCATAGCCTGAGGCTGGACTTAACATTTTTCCTTTCTAAACAGAATAAATAATTATACATAACAAAGGCTAACCTTAAACTAGAATTCAGTAAAAAAAATGATCTAACCTTCAATTTTACTTTTTACAAATATGGAAATAAAGTTTGCTTCATATCCTTCTTGAAGGTATTTATAGATATGAAACCACTAGAAATAGAACTCAAAATTCTAGAGTTGAAAGACATTCCCCTAGAGAATTTTTTTCAGTGTGGGAATATGATCCATTATTTTAATTTGGCTGAAGACTCTTGATCATAGCTTGTGAGAGCCTTGAAATCCAAAATAGGGAGAACAATATAGAAAAGTGTATTGCTGAAGTCTTTAAATAAGTAACTCATTCAGGCACCAATAGGTATCACGTAAGCTACACAGGTATAACCACGGCACAACTGACATTTGGGATCAGATCATTCTTTGTTTTGAGAGGCTGCCTGGTGCATTATAGGGTATTTAGCAGCATCTATGGCCTCCACCCGCTAGATGTCAGGAGCACTCACCTCCTCCCTGCCCTTCCGTCCCTACTCGCCTGAGAGTTGTGACAACCAAAAATGTCTCCAGACAAGCCAAATGTCCCCTAGCTAGCAAGACCTCCTCAATTTGAGAACTACTTCTAAAACTTTTTCTTGGACTCTGTTGGAATTGTTTTTCTAAGGAAATATTTGCTTTTAAACATTTGATTTTAATCAATCTTTCGATGACTTAACTTTATTGTCAATATCTAGTAACTCTGGCAAACTATTTTCTTACTTCTTGCCCTTTTTATCCAACTAAACACCAAGCAGGTATAATTTTCTGTTTTCCTCAACAGGAATCAGGCAAAGCTGATTTCACCCTGTCTTCTCTCTGTAAGCACATAAAGGAAATATTGGTCCAAAACATTGCTTGAACAAAGTTCTATAAATTCATTAGACTCAGGAAATTAATTCAAGAAACTAGAAGATGCAGTGAAGAAGGGTAGTGTTTTTTTAACAAGATAAAAATATTCTAGCTTAAAAGTCAGAGTAAAAACTTCTAAGTTAGATACAAAAAAACCAACAAATGTTAAAAGAAGATTTACATTTTCATAATAATAAAGAGGTTATGAGTCTGTATTATCTTTATAGTAAGCAACAGTAGAATTAAAAAGAAGTTTCAGCCTGGCGCAGGCTCATGCTTATAATCTCAGTGCTTTGGGAGGCCAAGGCAGGCAGATCACTTGAGGTCAGGAGTTCCAGACCACCCTGGCCAATATGGCTAAAATACAAAAATTAGTCAGATATGGTGGTGCACATCTGTAATCCCTCTGGGATTAATCTCTCCTGAGGCAGGATAATCACTTGAACCCAGGAGGTGGAGGTTGCAGGGAGCCAAGATCGCACCACTGCACTAGCCTGGGTGACAGAGCTGTGCTCTGTCTCAAAAAAAAAAAAAACTTCCTACTTTGTAAATCATTACAGAAACCCAGAGTAAAAAACATAGACTTTATTGCAAAATACAGAACAGAAAGCAAACAGTAATGAAAAATAAAGGCACAAAAATAATGGTAAGATCAAACATGATAATTATGGCAATCAATAATTTATATTTTCCTATCAAAAGAAAAAAGTCTAAGACATTATGAGAAAATAACTAATTTTTCAACTTCTGATAAATATACCTAAAATAAAATGACATGGAAAGACTTAAAAAAAAAATCAGAGTATGTACATGCATATCAAACAAACCCGAAAATAAAAAACAAACTAATTATGCAAAATTGACTTTAATATTTTTTAAAACAATAATTAGGTGAAAGGACCACTTCATATTTTGAAAAGGTAAAATATCTAGTGAGTAAATAACTCAAAAAAATGCAGCAAGAAAATATATATGGCAAAAACCTCTGGAAGTCTAAGTAGAAAATAATCAAATACAACTGTAGAAGAGAACAACCCATCTCCACTTGCTTACAACAGGTCAAGTAGACAAAATAAGGATAATAGAGATTTTTAGAAAAAAATGAAATTAATCAAAATATATTCATCTTGATAATCTAGCAACAGGGAATTCACCTTCTGGCATACACATGAAATACAATGACCAATTACGTAATTTGTCATAGAGAAATTTTAATAAATTTTATAAACAAAATTGGTAAATTTTATAAATTTATAAACACTATAGGTCACATTCTCTAATAAACATATGATGAAGCTTGGAATTAATAAAACTTTGAAAAGAGGCATAAACTTATTCTTTAAAAAAATGAGATCAAAGAAGAAAATTAAAAATAGTTTATTTATAAAATAATGTGAAACAGCTCCAGATCACTAAGCTAAAAGGAAAAGTCAGCTTGGGAATTGCTTAGGGCAAACCTACCTCCCATTCTGTTTCTAAAAATGATAGCTACTAAGATAAAAAGCTACATACTTCCCTCACAATTTGTCCACAAGAACATTTCCTGAGGACAAAGGACAAACAGAACTCAAAGTCTTCCCTCTACTCACTGAAATAAATGCCTATCTGACTGCTTCCTTTGGAAAGGCTTACCAGGAACTCCTAAGAATGTTTGTTTATCTCTTACCTGGAACATCCCTCCCTTCTTCAAGTTGTCCCACCTTTCTGGGCCAACCCAATGTACATCTTATACAGATTGATTGAAGTCTCATTTCTTCCTAAAACGTATAAAACCAAGCTGCGCCCTGACCACCTTACGCTCATGTCATCAGGACCTCCTAAGGCTGTGTCACAGGTACGTCCTTAACCTTGGCAAAATAAACTTCCTAAACTGACTGAGGCTTATCTCAGATACTCTTTGGTTTACAACAGCAATAATGAAATTGCTAAATATAAA
This sequence comes from Alouatta palliata, assembly GCA_004027835.1. Lineage (NCBI taxonomy): Eukaryota > Metazoa > Chordata > Mammalia > Primates > Atelidae > Alouatta > Alouatta palliata. The sequence goes on along the minus strand of PVKV010005502.1, from coordinate 37,191 downwards.
AAACTTTAGGATTGTTCAAAAGTATACTCAGAGACAATGCCATAACTTTAATTCTTTTCCTGCTTTCCTGCTTAAGTACAAAAATAAATGAACTAAATAACTTTTTTTTTGTAAAGAGAAGAAATGATTCATTTAAAAGGATAAAAAATAATTAAAATATATGTAAAAAATAATAAATGAGATGAAAGAAAAACAATAAATTGAGTAAGTAAATTCCAAAACTCCTTATTTAAAGTAGTAATGATAATGATGAAATACACTAGCACTTCTTAAATTGTTTTAAAAAAAATCAAAATCTATTCCAGAGAATTTTAGTAACCGTGCCAAGAAAAAGCCTTCCTCTACACAAATAAATTCCTTATTTTTAAGTTCTTTTAATCATTGAATAAACTTCAAAAGTTTTCCTTGTTACTTTAAAACTTCTCAGATCTTTTCTTATGTTAATATGTACTTTGAATCCTCAAGAAGAGCATTTAGCACAATTTCCCAAGCTTATTTGCCCTTTTTTAGTATTCTGAGAACAGCTTGCAAAATGCTGACCTAGACTAACTTCTTACAAAACTTTTTTTTAAAAAAAGAAATAATTAATTAGATTAGAAACAATAAAATGGAAACAATAGAAGAAAAGGCTAAGGCACCATTACATTAGTTAAAAATGAAAGAACATCATAGACGAGCACGAGCTATCCAAATATGCCTTTCTGTTTATGCAATTTGTGTTTTAAATCAGGATATGATATCAAGTAGCAATATAAGATGAATAAAAATGTGAGCACAGTGTTTAGCCTAAATCAAACTTTAAGTAAGCCATCCGTAACTACAATTCCAGTTGTCCTCTCCTGGGTGAAAAGGTATACTATATGAAGATGGCAAGGAAACTTCAAGGGTCCCTACTGTAAGAGCAGCAAGGATGTGGGGTTGTGAGGCAAATGTGAAAGATTTTTTGGACAAACCTGGGGAGAACAAGCAATTCACCACTCTAGGAATGAGCCCTGTCTCTGTCAGTAAGACACAGAAGACGAAAGTTACAAATGTCAAGTCCAGGAGGTGGAACAGAGACAGAGGTTGTTTGCTGACCAAACATACAAGAGATATCGACTAAGATTTGGCCCCTTCTCTGCCCAGTGAAGGGCCAGGAGCTATGACCAGGCTATAGCCAGGCATGTAGGTCTTAAAAGTATACTTTTCAATATATGCGTTGTTTTTAACCTACAGAGCACAGCAACAAAGACTCCAAATCCCACTACAGGAGATGAGAAATTTACTACTGCACACTTAGTAAGTTTGTGCCTTGCTAATTGGATCAGCCTTAGGCAGTTAAGAGGAAGTAACTAATAATCAGGCAGAGCCTTAGGAAGTATAATTTTCCTCTATAATGCAGATTCAAATTGAGCTATTTCCCACTACATTAACAAATATGTAGATCTTAATGAAATGACTTTCGGAAAATAAATTAGAATTCTAATAAGTGTGACAAAAATTATACAAAATAGAGAAATACAGGCCAATTTTCCTTGTAAATATACATATGAAAACCTAAATAAATGTCAAAAATGGAAATTTTTTTTTAAATCTGCTCCAACGTTTACTTTCAGTATACTATAAATAAAAATTTATCTTAAATCAAAATGACATTTAACAAAAACTAATTATTCCAAATGCTTAAATTATCTAATCTGCAACTTCAGAAGAATGGTTATTTACATGCTTGAGTATGTATGTGAGCACAGAACTGCTATTCCCATTAAAATCGGGGGGAAAGACATACTATGTTACAGTGTACTGGAAATTCTGAACTATTCAATTATGCATATTAATAAATTATAATAAATAAACTTAAAAATATAAAGTGCCAACACTGTATGCAAATTATACAGTATACTCAGAAAAACCAGAAAAAAATCAACTAGACATCATCTGTAAAATGACGATAAAAATAAACAAACTGGACAGCCATTAGAATTCAGAGTTCAACAAGAAAGGCCAAAAACAAAATGATTATATGAAAAATCAATGGTTATTTTACTCCAACAAGAAGAAGATAAAAATATAATGAAGTAATTTATCCACAGTAGCAATAAAAATATTGTTTGTATAGCAATGACTATAATGAGAAGTATATCACCAATATCAACTGCTGTAATTTTCAGAGAAACAAGAGATATAAAATGTTCACATTTTTTCAGATTTATACTTTGGTGAGTTTTCACTCAAAATAAAAAAGAGAATGCTTATGAAGTGATAACACGATATGAAGATCTTCTAGAAGACTAACTGGTGGGAATAACAAAGCAAAGAAAATCATTAACGAGATAAACTCTAAGAAAAAGAGTGAGGATAGCACTAGGCCTTTGAGATATTAAGACACAGTCACACACATAAGACTACAAAAGTGAAAAAAAATTAAGTGGGAAACAATTATGAATGTGTCTATCCCAGAAATAAGCTATTATATTTTTTATTTTCATATTTGATTAAAAAACATTATAAATCTATGTTTAAAAATATTATACAATGAAGAAGTTTGGTTCAACTGACTAGCAACTTGCAGAAAATAGTGTTTAGATTTTTAACTATCACCGCACAATAAAGACTGTGTTGGTTGGTTGGTTGGTTGATTTTTTTTTTTTTTTTTGAGACGGAGTTTCGCTCTTGTTGCCCAGGCTGGAGTGCAATGGCGCGATCTCGGCTCACCGCAACCTCCGCCTCCTGGGTTCAAGCAATTCTCCTGCCTCAGCCTCCCGAGTACATGAGACTACAGGCGCACGCCACCACGCCCAGCTAATTTTTGTATTTTTAGTAGAGACGGGGTTTCACCACGTTGACCAGGATGGTCTCGATCTCTTGACCTCGTGATCCACCCGCCTCGGCCTCCCAAAGTGCTGGGATTACAGGCGTGAGCCACCGCGCCCGGCTGGTTGGTTGATTTTTGAAATTTTTTGATGGGGTAGTTCCCAACTGGAGATTTGAGTCAGAATCTCCTTGGGAGCTTTCTTCACATGCATGTATGTGCCTGGGGACCACCCTTAGACAAATCCAAAGGGCAAGGAGTCTCATGGACAACGGGCTTATGTAATCTAATGTGCAAAACCCCTTCTGCCATTAAGAAGCACTGTCATAACAGGAAGAGTTGAAAGACACAGAACTGAATTCAAATTCTGACTCTGCTATTAGTTATGTGACTTTGGGAAACTGACTTGGTTTTTATGATCTTCCATTTCCCCAATTATAAAATGAGAATGAAAATAATAACTATTTTAAAACGTTAATTTTGAGAATTAAATGACTTATGTAAAAGTATCTAGATTTCATTATTCTAATTCATTAAAAATACACTGATACATGAGTTTGTTTCTCTATCTGGAAAATCACATCTTTAATAGTAAAACAAATTTTTATAATAAGTTTCATTTTTTGCCTTCAGTTCTCAACGGAAAAGGAAGAAGCATCACCACAGACTCAGTTCCCAGCCTTTTACTTTACTCATTTAAACTTAAAATACAAAACTTGGTCTTGAGCAAGTGTGGTTAAAAATCTAAGAGAGAAACAACAAAACAGAGAAGAATCCAACATATCCTATTACTATTTCTTCTAAAGAAGGAGAACGGAGCATCTAATATATCTTATGCATGAAATCAAAGACATATTCAGGCACTTAGCAGAAATGCTTTAATGACCTAGAAAAGGGTTGTAAGAACCCTGGCTTATTTGATGACTTAAATTGTACACCACCAGAAGACCGTGGAGTAAGTAGTTCTGAATTAAAATGTAATCACAGAAAACTAGGTCCCAAAGTATCAAAAAATGATTCCCAGTTCTAAATGTTCAACCACATCTATCTTAGAACATTTCCAATAATTTTTTTTCAAATTCTCCCGTACCATTCCAAATGATCAGTTTTCTCTGCTATAATTCTTTTCACAACTTTCAGATTAAAATACTTTGCTTTAAAGCTAGCATTGTGATTTGTCATTTTCTATATCCCCTTCCAAAAAGACTCTCTAATGGAAAAAAAATTTAGTACATTCTTTCAGTTAGAAAATTCTCATTGCTACTTTAGCAACCTATTAACATTCTTGGGAGAATTCTTTCTTACATCAAAATGTGGAAAGAACAGATTTAATACAAATTCAACTGCTTTTATGCAAAACAAAACACTTTTTATAATTTTGGTCACAGTCTCTAAGTAAACAAAACTTCTATTCTAATGGAATAACGCACCTCTCATTTTTATTATCCTGACACGAATACACACTTACTTAATATTCTGTTTCTGTACTATCGTCGTTCCCTGTAATACTAGCAAATAGTTTTAATTTTCCCCAAAAACCTCAAACTACAGATGGATAATTTTATAAATTTTGTGATTTTTAGCACAATCACTCCTCACTGAACACTTCCTGTCACCATCTGCCTCTTTTAAGGCCAAATAGGACTTTTCTTGGCTTGTTTATTTTTCTCCACAATCTGTTGTCTGACATTTTTCTCACCACCTTCTGGCCTTCTGTATTTTTGGATAGCTGCTCCAATCTGCACTCTTCCCACTCTCATGTCTCCTGATTTTTCCAATGGGTCTTGAATGTCAATCAGTGGGCTGTTCTCATTCACACAGAATGTGTTTGCTTTACCACTGGCTGGTGATATTTGTGTTTTAAACAACACCCTTATTAAATTCCTGAGTCCATTATTCTTGATAACTACCTACATTGGTGTCATGTGTCTTAGAGTAAAGGCTTAGAGGACAAAAAGCTCTCAGTTCCCCGTCAGAACTCAATTCCAAGAATACGACATGGATTTGAAGTCGTTCATAAGTTGCACTTAGTGAAATGCGCCCACACAGAACAAAAAAAAAAAAAAAAAGTAAGTCAGACGTTGTTAATACTGAACAGAAGAAGACTAATGGTTCTCAATTTTCACATCCACTATAAATTATTTATTAAGTGCCCACCATGTTCCAGGCACGATTTCAAGGGCTGGAGATTTAATCAGGTTTTTTTTTTTTTTTAAAGACAGACAAAATATTAAAGTTGTAATAAAAGAAACTGAACTTAAGGTCATAGACACTTTGGGAGGAGTGAAATGGTGAGGCTTCACAATTATAGTGCTCTTTTTTCTACATTGCTTTCTCTGGGTTAAAATCGTGGTTCTGAGTGAAATGCATTCTTTACCATCAAAAAAGACAAAGCTAATGATAAAAAAAATTGACTGCCAATAAATATTTGTGGAATAAATGAATGAATGAAGGGCTGCCAGTTCTACTGTTTGTAGTTTTACAATCCTAAAGTCAATTAAACTCTCTGAGCCTGTTTCCTTATCTGTAAAATAGAAGTATAATTCCTACTCCATTACATTGTTGGATGAAAAGAGATAATCTCTATGAAGCCCTGACTCTTAGAAGCTGCTCTATAATGAATAGCTCTGTCTCCAAGTCAAAGGCAATTCAATAATACCCAGGGAATTATATTTAACTTAGTCCAAATATTTTTATATGGCTACATTTGACTTCTAGGAAATTTACTCATTTTTAAAAAACTCTAAACTAAGGAGAATTGGATAGTTTCCCAATTTTTATAACCATCAACATCCCATCTGCTGGCATTCCTCCACCCCACTCACCCATTCCCTCTTCCTCCCCCTAATCTATTCCATATTATTTTCTAGTCTAAGAAAATGGCTCTTTCTTTCTGTCTCCTAAGCCCAGTGGTTTATTTGCACCTTTTGTAAATAAACCTGGCAAATTTCTAAATAAAACCTAACCCCAGTCCTGCAAGATTACAGTGAAGAAAGCATCTCATATGATAAAGAGAAGTGGATGTCAGAATATTTTTTTTAATTCCATTCCTTCACCGACTCATTCACACATTCAAAAATATTTTCTGAGTCCCCACTGTGTGCCAGGCACTGTCCAAGCTGCTGAGAATACAGTGCTGAGAGAGAGACAGAGAAGGTCCCTGGTGCCACTGAGCTTAGAGCCTAACAGGATAAATGACTGCAAAACAGAGTGATGAGGAGGCATATGTGGTATCACCACGACATCTTCAACAAACCTATATAACCCAGGCCAGGGGAATCAAGAAGCCAGAAACCCTACTGTGAAATCTAGTGATTAAGAACATAGCCAGGCAATGATGGGGAAGACCAGCCAAGCAGAGGAAATGGCATGTGCAAAGCCTGGCATTAGCAGAGTTTGGGGGCTCTGGAGATCAACAAGATATGTGGGGGAGCCTAAACTGTCCACTGCATATTCCCCCCTTGCTGGTTTCTACTGTGTTACCCTAAAGCCTCCAGCACCCTTTTGGGTAAGTGCCTAGGCCTGCCATGAGCTACACTACTAGAAATTAAAAACAATATTTTGTGTCTCCCCTAGGGGCCAGAGTATAAAGGGGAGCAGTGCTCCTACCTCCAGCTAGCCCAATAGTGACAGTGGTCACCTCGGAGACCCCCCCAGAGGGGTAGGTGAATGAATGAAGAGTGGGCAGAGTCAGGGCCAGAGGCTCGGTAAAGCCCTTCCCATGTGCCTTCTCCCTCCATCGCCAAGCTTAGAAGATCGGGCTTATGTTGATTAAGGAGGCCAAAAACTTCTCTACGCTTTACTTCAGGGCAATGACTTCATCTCAGTTACTGTTAGGGTTGAGTTGGCACAAGAGTAGGGACGTAGCTGAGCTGGCAGGGGAGTGCAGGTGGGAAGATTCCTTGTGCAGTGTGGGCCTTAAGTTTAAAAAAAAAAACATTAATGTCATGCCTAGAACTGCAGAACCCAAGGCCAGCTTCTAATACCCTATTTTATATTTAGTGTTTATCTCTGGGGGATCTAGATCCTAAAGAAAACTTAACTAAACAAACAAACAAAAATCTGTGTCATTCTTGGACTGAACACAAAAACATGCATTCCTTCTCCAGTATTACCCAAAAAGAAGACACAGGACTTCTATATATGTGACAAATATATATATGCACTATACCTGTATATTACACAAATATGTACTATATGTACGTATGTAATATATGTATCTATATATACTATATATGTACTAGACAAACATAAATATACGCTACATGACAAATATAACATGTAATACATCACTATGTAAACGTATTTGCATTAATTTTGATCTCTATATTTCTATGTCATTTACATTATACACTTGAGCTATGAGATAATTAGGTGAATAGGAGAAATAATTAGAGAATAAGGGAGAGACATGGAATATATAATAAATGTTTACCAAAAAGCTTTTACTCACGGTGAAAATTCAAGTATTAGTCATTATTAATTGTCCCAAAACACACATTAAAGGAAAATAATACTGAGAAAATATTAAACATTGTGGTGACAGCTCCTCTGAGCAAAAGGAGCTGCTTTCATTTTGCTGTATTTAATCCAAATGATAAAGGAATTTATTACAATTACCCTCTAGGTAGCAGTAGTTTTAAAAAAATAACCCAAATCTAAAAAAAAAAAAAAAAATAAAATAACCCAAATCTGTTCTGACACGATAGCTCTCTAGAGTGAAATAGCAGATCCTACAAAGTGACAGAGGAAGGAACTCCCCTCGTTTGCTGCCTCCATATAGAGAGAAATAGATTAACTCATTGCCATGGAATCCTGTAAAGATCATTCTCCAAAGGCTTTTCCAACAATTAGAAGGTCAATGATCTAGAAATATTTTTGGGATCGGCACTATTAACATTTTCACTAATTATATCTATTTATGATTTGTCAGCAGCAAGGCTAAGGATGAGATAAACTAAAGATTCAAAATCAATGTCTTGTTCAAACATATTCATTTGGAATTAATTTGTAGTAATGAGGTGATTATGAGAAAACTCATTCTTCTAGTGCTAATTATATTTTGTTTTTTTAAAAACATAATGGCTGTTTTTCCAATCTGGCATTTTGCGATGTCACTGAAGTTTGCTTCAAAATGCTAATATATCCTTAGACAATAACCAGCTGCCCCTGCAGTCATGTGAGGTGGTACTTTTCAAGCTCAATTTGGTTTCTGGATGCATTTCTTTGAATTATTTTATATATACACTGTAAATAAGTATATATGTAAATATATATGTATGCATGTATATATACACATATATGTATGTATGCATGTGTGTGTGTATATATATATATATATATAAATATATATATAAAACCTTATCTCTGTCTCTGTATCTACCTCATCCAGGATGATCTGCTTTAAAGAAAGGTGTGTTTATATAGTCTGAGTGTACTTGTTATGATCCTCCTATTCATAAGATTATTAAAAATGTATACCTTTGTTTTTATTTGCCATGAAAAGAAAGATCCCTTTGGGATAAAAGAGATTTTTATCTAAAGATGCAGAACCGTCTTCAAGATAAATTCAATCTGATTAATTCAACAGATTAAGATCCTTTTCAAACAGTAATTCCTCAAATTATTTACATAATTTATGAAACAGTAAAAGCTTAAAATATAAATTGCATAGCCTTAAAAGTTCTAGATCCTTCATGTATTCTATTTTTGGTATATTATTGCAGGAAAACACATATAAATCTTTTGAAAAAATAACAAAACCAAGACCTTTTTTTTCCCAGTATGTTATAAGCGAGCTCAGTAAATGTTTCAAACTGAAGATGTTTCTTGTCCATTTTAAAATAGAATACTTCTCAAATGCTATTAATAATTTAACTTAGAATAGAATCATAAATATGCATGAATGGAAGATCACTTCCTCTATCCCCATGCTCAAAGACCTTAGACTAAGCATTTCCAGAAAGATAAACAGCTGCCCAGTTTTCAGGTATCTCCCGGCACGTCGATGCCAGAAGCTCTGAGAAAAAGAAAAGGCTTACATGACATCTTCTGTGACCTCTTGAGCTGTGTTGGTTGTCCCCTCCTCTATATTCCTGTTGATGCCTATAACATAACTCCTGACATGTACCTTAATTACCTATTTACCCATCAATTTCTCACACAAAAGTTTCCAAAGCATTTTAGTGATCCTTGCTTTTTATTTGAGGAAGTAAGCTCAGAAAAGTTAAGTACCTTACTTAATGTCTCAAAGGTAGTACGTGATAAACCCAGAAATCAACTAGGAGCTATCTGAGTCCAAACCCCTCGAATTCCCCAACATACTATGTTTCTGCCCCAAACACAGCATCACTCCTAATGAAGCTAGTGTTCAAAACACTCCTGCTAACTGATTACATCTGTGAATGCCTTACATGCTGGGATACCATGCTGGGTCCTGGAGAGAACTGTGTGAACAAGATTCCCATTCTCTACTTTCGATTCTTCACCTCAGACCCAGCATCACGTGATATCCAGGGCCGTGGTCTCAGGGAAAGTGCTGGTGGACGTGCAATTACAACACATGGTAGAGACGTGACATCAAGGTAGAGATTAAAAGAAGGGACAGGAATAGCCACTTAAGAAAGAGCAAGAGGGAAGAAGGGAAGAAAAGAATGTTGAGGCAGGGGAAATGGCCTGTACATGTGAGAGGCAAGAAAGAGCGTGTTTTGTTAAAATAAGAAAAGTCCTGCAGGGCTAGGGCTCAGAGATTGCACGTGTGACGCTGCAGAGGTGTGCAGGGATCCAGCCAGAAGAATCTCAAGAGCACGCTAAAAAGTCTGGGTTTGATCCTAAGTGTGTAACAGTGAGAACTGCAGGGGGCTAAGCAGAGGAACAATACAGATTTTGTGTTTGAGGAAATCACTGCTTTATAACGGTGTGAAAAGAAATACAGTACATGGCTAATTAGAGGCTGGGAAGCCAATGACTGAGGCCTTGAAGGGGTGAGGATGATGACTCTAGAGCGTCTCTCCAGCATGCAAATTTAAATAGATCGCCATTTAATTTTGAAGCATGTTCCTATTTTTTAAATGTGGAGAAGCATGCCTTTCTCATCTCCCTCACAGGGTTGTTTTTCAGATCTTATAAAATAAAGTGCACCATGCTGCCTGCCTAAGACAGGACATGAAAACTCTGTGCAAGTGACACGACTCCTCTATGCCTGCCTCAGTTTCCTAATTTGTAAAATAGAGATAATAATGGTAACTGATTCATAGGCTTCATTGGGAGGATTTAATGAACTAATGCCTGTTTTATTTATTGTCTTTTTTCCAACATCTAGAATTTTTCCTGGTATGTAGTAAGAGCTTATTTGAAAACTATAGAGGATTATGTAGTTATAAAGTGTCAACATAACTAAAAGAGATACTTAATGTCTGCAGTTTCCTCACCACCAAAAAAAAATCATATGTTTAAAAATCCACAATCTCTCAAGAACTTATCTGTTCTTATAAAGATAAGTTTGCAACTTTCTCTTCTGTTTCTTCCTCAACTTTTCCATATGTGTTTTATCCTTTCAAACAAAACCTCTTCTGTTTAACGCATTTGTAAACCCCAACATTCAGGCTGGCTGGGGCCCAAATGCCTTCTAAAATCAGTGAAACCTGCTCTGCCTGTACACAGATACTGTTCCAGTATACAAGTTGTGGCTTGGGTATATCTTGACGCATCTGAAAGACATTAACTCAGACAATGGTAGCTGCTAACTGTACCAAAATAGTTACCAATTATTACAAAAATTATGGTTCTCTAGCGGAAGGAAAGTGCTGTCATTTTAAAGAGATGGTTTCATCCTCCTGGAGGAATGGAGAGACTCTCTGGCTCCCACGACCCTTCTTCCCATTCCTTCCAGGTAAAGGTTTTCTCCTTGATCACCAGCCACAGGTGTAGTGCTTCACTGGGCAGAACCAGAATCCGCTAAACTACTTACCATACACAGTAACAAGAGCACACTTTTCACTTTGAATTTTTGTAATTATTTATTGCATTAATCATTTGATCAGACAAACCAGATCTGCTTGCCACGTGCCCTATATTCTTACAGGTATTGAGGTCTCCGTGAGAAAACTCCCTCAAGCATATCACAAGGATTCCACGTGAGCTATGACAAATTAGAAATCAAGCGGCCATACTCAAAAAGGAGGCAAAGCTGGTTTCCATCTTTATTCAATGGAGAGTGAAAAGGAGAAGATGCATTCATTAATAAAGGCTATTCCTGGCTAATTATTTAGCAACTGGTATGACACTGATTTGTCAACTGTGTAGAATGTCAATTGTACCAACCAGGTGGTGACTGTGAGCTCTGTAAAATGACACAGACTAAATAAAACAAGTGATCAGGAAAGGAGGAAGGTCAAAGAGTAGGCGGGAGAAAGAAAGGAAGAGGAATGGAGAGAAGGAAGATTGAAAAAAATTGACAAAAAGTCAATTTTTAAATAAACAAGTACTGATAGCACCTCTCTTATTCGACTCAAAAAACTCCCTTTCCAACAATGTCTTTTTGTTTTAACGATTTCTTTTCACAGAGGACAAAAAAAAAAAATCCCTCCGGAGAGGAGAAAGAGGCCAACTCTTAGAAACAATGAGCCAGATTTTTATCTTAAGTCATACTGTGCTCAAGATCCTCTAGGTAATTGTGAAATAATCACTCCCTTATGTCCTTTAGCACTGGAAAGACTATGTAAATGTCCTCCATTCACCTTGCTCTCTGGTCTTGGATTTATCTACTAATATAGTCAGGAAATTACCTTTGACATCCCCTGAAATCTGGCTTTCTGCTAGACTGTCATCTTTCATCCTCAGATCCTGAAACGTCCATAGAAAGGGAACCCCAAAATGCAAGTGTACACACACACACACACACACACACACACACACACACGCAGCCTTTCTGCCTTCTGAAATCAAAAATCCATAGTAGCACCACAAATTACAAGAAAAGAAAATTAATTTCTAGCTAAATTTTCTCATTCTCTAATATCAGGTTTCGGTTAGATATTAATATTTAAAATATCTTCTAATATATTATTCTACCTTGCACTTGAGGAAAGGAACAAATGTAAACACAAATATGGTCTCCTTCTCTTTGTAACCTTTCTTTTCTTTCCATTTTTTAACAGCTTCAAACTTACAGAATTTCTGCCTCTTAAATCAAATATTACTTAAATTCTGTTTCAGCATCTTCTGGGATGACAAAATTCCAAATATATAATAAAAATAAATTGCCATTAATAGCTAGGTCTTTGGCAGAGTTACTGGCCTGTTTTATTTACTTATCCAGTGCCGGTGTGAGTTTCTACTTTGGACACAGCTGTGAACAGGACTATTAATAATCAGGCTGCATGAAAAAGGAGTCAGTTCATAGCTCTGTAATTCAATGATCTTTCTAACCTTTTATAAATTATAGTTGTTCTGAGTGAGTCATTCACATAGTTCAATTGACCCATTAAGACCTCTGGTTTTTTTTAATGGAGTCTCCTCTACAGGGCAGTGGCCTGATCTTGGCTCACTGCAAACTATGCCTTCCAGATTTAAGCAATTTTCCTGCCTCAGTCTCCCGAGTAGCTGGGACTACAGGTGCCTGCCACCACACCCAGCTAATTTTTGTGTTTTTAGTAGAAAAGCTGTTTCATCATGTTGGCCAGGCTGGTTTTGAACTCCTAACCTCATGTGATCCACCTGCCTCGGCTTCCCAAAGTGCTGGGATTACAGGCATGAGCCACTGTACCTGGCCTCTGGTTTTTGTGGGGTTTTTTGTTTTGTTTTGTTTTAGGAAAAAAAAAAAAAAAAAAAAAACCTGTGTGGTTCATAAATAAAACTACTTTGGAAAGAGGGCAGTTGGTACACAATCCTGAGAGCCTGTAAGCCCCATTAACCCTAGGCCTGCAAGGAAATTTTACAGAATTCAACAACATGAAGGGGCCTCCTGAGTAAGCACAAAGTAAGTATAAATAAACTACAGTATAAAATAATTCAATAAAGACTGGCTCATCCTAGTTTGTTTCAGGATAAGATCACCACAGTATTTCACAGTTTCTTAGAAAAGCATTGCTATACTGCTATTATTGATAGCTTCTTTATCAAGATTTCATCTGTACACTGAAAGACTCAGAAAGAAAAGTCATCAAATTAAGTCCATTATTTATTTTAGTCTCTCACACAAGTGGCATCAATACACTGAACCTGACTGTGGGATATAAGCATGGGTGGAGAACAGGCGTGGTGGCTCATGCCTGTAATCCCAGCACTTCGGGAGGTCAAGGCAGGTGGATCACCTGAGGTCAGGAGTTTGAGACCAGCCTGGCCAACATGGCAAAACCCTGTCTCTACCGAAAATACAAAAATCAGCCAGACACGGTGGTGCACACCTGTAATCCTAGCTACTGGGGAGGCTGAGACACGAGAATCACTTGAACCCGGGAGGTGGAGGTTGCAGTGAACCAATATCACGCCATTGCACTCCAGCCTGGGTGACACAGGGAAACTGAGTGAAAAATTTTAACCAGCCTCACTCCCATTACTTTCCCGTATTCAGTGTCATAATCTGACATTTAAGTTATCTCTCTGCATTTCCCACATCAACCATTCCGGAGCCACCACCCACTCCACCACACACCTACTTGCTTATATGCTCAAGAGCTTAGCTGCTCTAGGCATACTTGTGACCAAACAGATCTAAGAAGAGACAGTTGCTGTCTGATTTCACCAGGTGAAGGTAAACACTTGAGATTATCCATAAACCAATCCATTCGATAATGTCTCCTGCAGAAAGTTTTTTCAATATTCTAATCAGAATTACTGTTTTCTTCCTCTATGCACACTTAGCCCTTTGTAACTATTACTGACTTTATATTATTTTCTCTGTGTCTCCCTCCACCCCAACCGAAGGCTCTTCAAGTATCAGGATACACAGGGGAACCATCACAGTGCACAGCAATGGCTCTCAAAGTGTGTCCCTGAACCAGTGGCATCAGAATCCCTGGGAACTTGTCAGAAAAGCAAAATTTCATGCCCTACCTCAGACCTACTGAATCAGGGTAGGTCTGGGGATGGGACCCCAGCAGCCAAAGTTTTAACAAGCCCTCCAGGTGATTCTGATGCAGGCTCAAAATTGAGAATCACTGGTATATCGGAACGAGTATGGGTTTTGGAAGCAGAAAATCTAAGGCTTTTAAATTCCTACTGCACCCCTTATTAGCTGATGACATTAATCAAATCGTTTGCTATCTCTGAGTTACCTCTACTCACCTATGAAATTCATGACTTACAAAAACATTGCTGAGGGGTGGATTTTTTAAAAAAATAGCAGTCTTTTCAAAACATTGTGCTGGGACAATGAGATATCCACCTGCAAAAGACGGAAGGTGGATGCTCTACCTAGCCCATAAAAAGAATCAACTCAAAATGGATCCAAGATTTAAATGCGAGAGTCAAAGCTGTAACACTCTTAGAAAAAAACATAGGTGTAAGTCTTTGTGACCTTAGATTAGGCAATGGTTTTCTTAGATATGACACAAACAGCACAAGAAACACAAGAAAAAATACATAAATCAGACCACATCAAAATGTAAAACGTCTATACTTGAAAGGACACCATGAAGAAAGAAGACAGCCCACAGAATGGGAGAACATTTTTGCAAATCATGTATCTGATAAGGGACTTGGTTCCAGAACACATAGGGAGCTCTTACAACTCAACAATAATAAGGCAAACTGCCCAATTTAAAATGAATAGACAGCCCCACGCGCAGTGGCACATGCCTGTTGTCTCAGCTACTTGGGAGGGTGAGGCAAGAGGATCTCCGGAGCCAGGAGTTTGAGATACAGAGGAACTATGTCTCTAAAAAAAAAAAAATGGGCTGGGCTCAGTGGCTCATGCCTGTAATCCCAGTTCTTTGGGAGGCCAAGGTAGGCAGATCACCTGAGGCCAGGAGTTCAAGACCAACCTGGCCAACACAGCAAAACCCTGCCTCTACTAAAAAAAAAAAAAAAAAAATTGGCCAGGTGTGGTGGTAATCCCAGCTACTCGGGAGGCTGAGGCAGGAGAATTGCTTGAACCTGGGAGGCGGAGGTTGCAGTGAGCCAAGATCATGACGCTACTGCACTTCAGTCTGGGAGACAGAGCAAGACTCCAACTCAAAAAAAAAAATAAATAAATGGAGCCTGGCATAATGCTTGTAATCCCAGCAACCCACTTGAGTTACGTGGGAAGCTGAAGTGGCAGAATCCCTTGAGCCTAGGAATTTGAGACCAGGCTGAGCAACATAGCCAGACCCAATGTGAAAAAAAAACAAAAAAAAAAAAAAGGAAATTTCTCCAAAAAAGATACACATGGTCAATAAGCACATGAAAAGACGCTTAATATCATGAGTCATCAGGAAAATGCAAATCAAAACAATATTAAAATATCACTCCACACCCAGTAGAATGGCTATAATCTCAAAATGACAGCAAAAAACAAGTTGGCAAGGATGTAGAGAAACTGAAAACTTTGTACACTGCCGATGGGAATGTAAATAGTGCAGCCATTTTGGAAAACAGTCTGGCAGTTCCTGAAAATGTTAGACAAAGAATTGCAATACGACCCAGCAATTCCACTGCTAGGTACATATCCAAAAGAAATAAAAACGCATATCTGCACATGAGCCCATGAATGCTCATAGCAGACTTGTTCATAATAGACAAAAAATGGAAACAACCTGGATGTCTAGGAACTGATGAAAGGAAAAATAAAATATGGTAAATCCACACAATGGATTACTAATACATGCTACAACATGAGTGAACCTTGAAAACATTATGCTAAGTTAAAGAGGTCAGCCGCAAAAGACCACAGATTGCATGATTTGATTTATACGAAATGTCTAGGATAAGCGAATCTATAGAAACAGAAAGTAGATGAGTCTGGTTGCCTAGAGTTGTTGGAGCAGGATTGGGAGGAAATGGGAAAATGAGGAGTGATTGCTAATGGGCGTGGGGTTTCTTTTTCAGGTGATGATATAATTGTTCTAAAATTGTAGCAATGACTGCACAACACTGTGAATATACTATAAGCCATTGAATTTTCCTTTTAATTGTTTGAACTATTTGGTATGTGAATCCTATCTCAATAAAGCTGCAACAAAATAACAATGACCACAAAGATTTTCAGCCATTAAAATATTTAATCAAAGAGGCAAGGAGGGAGCTTAAGAATAGTTCAACTCTGAAATTTGAGGGAAAAACCGTGAAGTCAGTTCATTTGTATTCTCTTTGGTTATAATAAATCAAAAAAGCTAATACGAAAGAGAAGAATGAAATTAAAGAGAAGCGCTCTCCACTGCTGTCCTCTTCAGCTCAACATGGTGGCCTACCGGTGACTGGCAACCTCAGCCACTTCTCTGCCTTCAGGATCCTCCGCTCCAGAGGTTATATATGCTGCAATTTTACAGGGTCTCTGCTTTTCTGACCAGAACCCATATTAACCATGGATCAAAGGGCATGTGGCAGTGATTCAAATTAACTCTCCCAATTCAAAGGTAATATACACTGAATAAAGGGCTGCATTCAGAGTTCATAGATGTTATGAATGAAATCTGGGCTAATGATGAAATCAGAAATGCCATCCTTATCTCATCAAAGCCAGGCTGCTTTATGGCAGGTGCTGATATCAACCTGTTAGCTGCTGCAAGACCCCTCAGGAAGTAACACAGACATCACAAGAAGCACAGAGAACATTTGAGAAACGAAAGGTCCGCAAAGCCCGTTGTGGCTGCCATCAGTGGACCCTGCCTGGGAGAAGGGCTTGAGCTTGCCATTTCATGCCAATAGACAATAGCAACAAAAGACAGAAAAGCAGTATTTGGTGCCCCTGAAGTCTTGCTGGGGATCTTACCAGGAGCAGGAGGCACACAAAGGCTGCCCAGAATGGTGGAGGTGCCCGTTGCTTTTGACATGATGCTCACTGGTAGAAACATTCATGCAGACAGGGCAAAGAAAATGGGACTGGTTGACTAATAGGTGGAATCCGGGACCAGGATTAAAACCTCCAGAGGAACAGACAATCGAATACCTAGAAGTTGCAATTACTTTCGCCGAATGCCTGGCTGATAAGAAGATCTCTGCAAAGAGAGAGAAAGAATTGGAGACTGGTGGAAAAACTGACGGTGTACGCCGTAACTATTCCGTTCGTCAGGCAACAGATTTACAAAAAAGTGTAAGAAAAAGTGCGAAGGCAGACTAGAGGCCTTTATCCTGCACCTCTGAAAATAATTGATGTGGTAAAGACTGGAACTGAGCAAGGGAGTGATACCGGTTATCTCTCTGAATCTCAGAAATTTGGAGAGCTTGCAATGAATGACCAAAGAATCAAAGGCCTGGATGCAACTCTACCGTGGTCAGGTCCTGTGCAAGAAGAATAAATCTGGAGCTCCACAGAAGGATGTTAAAGCATCTGGCTATTGTTGGTGCAGGGCTGATGGGAGCAGGCATCACCCACATCTCCATGGATAAGGGGCCAAAGACTATACTTAAAGATGTCGTACTCACTGGGCTAGGCCGAGGACAGCAACAAGTGTTCAAAGGATTGAATGATAAAGTGAAGAAGAAAGCTCTAACATCATCTGAAAGAGATTCCATCTTCGGCAACTTGACTGGCCAGCTTGATTATCAAGGTTTTGAAAAGGCCGACATGGTGACCGAAGCTGTGTTTGAGGACCTTAGTCTTAAGCACAGAGTGCTAAAGGAAATACAAGCAGTGATTCCAGGTCACTGTGTTTTTGCCAGTAACACATCTGCTCTCCCAGTCAGTGAAATTGCTGCTGTCATCAAAAGATCCGAGAAGGTGACTGGCATGCACTACTTCTCTCTCCTAGACAAGATGCAGCTGCTGGAGATTATCACAATCAAGAAAACTTCCAAAGACACCAGTGCTTCAGCTGTAGCGGTCGGTCTCAAGCAGGGCAAGGTCATCATTGTGGTTAAGGATGGACCTGGCTTCTACACCACCAGGTGTCTTGCACCCGTGATGTCTAAAGTCATCCGAATCGTCCAGGAAGGAGTTGACCCGAAGAAGCTGGATTCCCTGACCACAAGCTTTGGCTTTCCTGTGGGTGCCGCCGCACTGGTGGATGAAGCTGGCGTGGATGTAGCACAACACGTGGCGGAAGATCTGGGCAAAGCCTTTGGGGAGCAGTTTGGAGGTGGAAACCCAGAACTGCTGATGCAGATGGTGTCCAGGGGCTTCCTAGGTCGTAAGTCCGGGAAGGGCTTTTACATCTATCAGGAGAGTGGAAGAATTTGAATTCTGACATGGATAGTATTTTAGTGAGTCTGAAGGTGCCTCCTAAGTCTGAAGTCTCCTCAGATGAAAACATCCAGTTCTGCCTGGTGACAAGATATGTGAATGAGTCAGTCATGTGCCTACAAGAGGGGATCTTGGCCACACATCAGAGCCGTCTCTGGGCTCAGCTTCCTGCCTTGTCTTGGAGGGCCTTTCTACTTTGTGGATCTGTATGGCACCCAGTAGACAGCAGACAGGCTCAAGAAGTTTGAGGCTGCCTGTGGAAAACGGTTCACCCCATGCCAGCTGCTAGCTGACCACGCCAACAGCCCTATCAAGAAGTTCTCCCAGTGAGCAGGTCTCATGCCTCGCTAGGTCAGTGCACTAACCCCACTACCAGCAGTGCTGGTTCTCCAACAGAGTGGCGTCTAGATTTATCAAAGTAATGAAAAGGAAGACGAACTCTGGCGTTGGGATCGCTCCCTGATTAAAGTGCCTTCAGCCAAGACCAACTCTCCCTCCTGGTGAAGTTTGGACTGTGAATTAGAGTTTGCACTTCCTACTGGAAGGTGGAATCCACTGTGCTCACTGTATAAGCCTCGAGGCCTAGAGTGGCAGCTAAGAGCCATCTGGAGCCATCTCTGCCTGTTCCTCCCAGGAGGCCAGGGTGGCCAAGGGTGGAGAGGGCAATTCTGCACCCAGCCAAACACATAACAATGAAAACCAAACTCTGTTAAACAAAATAAATAAAATTAAAAACATGAATTACAAGAGGCTTTCAACATCCTCCTTTTATGTTGTTAGCAAGCCAGAAAACACATTCCCCATGGCATATGTTACAATTTAAATTTTGTCCAACAATTAAATCATTGTCACATTAATAGTGGTAGTAGAATTTTACAGCTGAGGCCCCACTGATTATCTATTCCAACTTCCAGATTTCACAAATATAGACATCTCTAATATTTTTCATACGACTCCACAGTGCTTCCCCATCACTGTGCAGACATTAGTTTTTATTTAATGCGATTCTAATAAACTATTTTCTGGAACATGTGTGTCATGGCCTCAAGAATATGATTTTTAAAAGTTTTTTACATTGTCTTCTTTTCACATTTGGTTGACATGAGCCTTTCTTTGTTTCAACGACAGGTGGTGATGGTTTCCTTTGTGATACACACGTCATGAAACAGTCGCCTTCAGTTTTTGTTTTTTTAATAACTTGCTTACATTAAGTTGTACAGAGCTGTGAAAGAATCAGATAGCAATCAAAATACTCTTCCTAATCATCGTGAATTTCTAGTTGATTCCTGTTGACTCTTTCAATCTGAGTTCAAATTTGGTGTGCCTGCATTTTAGTTCAGGACCAGATATTTCCCAGTGTTCGATTGTTTCAAATCCAGAAAAAGGGAAGAAGAGTCTGGCATTTTACATTCCAGATTTCAAAACAACAATCTATTTCCAAAGAAAAAATACCTTAAAAATATTTTTTAAAAACAAGGGTAGTTTTCTCATTTCTGTTTTTCTACTTGCCACATTCCTCAGGTTTTCATATTGACTCCTGTTCAGGGAAGAGTAAATCTTTCTGTGACATATTTACAGGTTTATATTTTAATTTACATGGTGCATTAGGCCATTCTTGCATTACTATAAAGAAATACTGGCTGGCCGGGCGCGGTGGCTCACGCCTGTAATCCCAGCACTTTGGGAGGCCGAGGCGGGTGGATCACGAGGTCAAGAGATCGAGACCATCCTGGTCAACATGGTGAAACCCCATCTCTACTAAAAATATAAAAATTAGCTGGGCATGGTGGCACGTGCCTGTGGTCCCAGCTACTCGGGAGGCTGAGGCAGGAGAATTGCTTGAACCCAGGAGGCGGAGGTTGCGGTGAGCCAAGATCGCGCCATTGCACTCCAGCCTGAGTAACAAGAGCGAAACTCCGTCTCAAAAAAAAAAAAAAAAAAGAAATACTGGAGACTGAGTAACTTACACAGAAAAGAAGTTTAATTGGCTCGAAGTTAGGCAGGCTGTACAAGAATGGTGCTGACATCTACTTGGCTTCTGAGGAGGCCTCAGGGAGTTCTTACTCATGATAGAAGTGGGAGCATGCATGTCACATAGAGAGAAAGACAGCAAGGCAGGGGAGGTGTCACACACTTAATGAGATCTTACAAGAATTCACTCTTTACCAGGAGACGGCATCAAATCGTTCATGAGGAATCTGCCACCATGATCCAAACACCTCCCAACAGGCCCCATCTCCAACACTGGCCATTATATTTCAACATGACATTGAGCAGGGACAAATATCCAAACTACATCACATGGTGTCACGTAACAGGCCAGAATCACTAGACACACCACCATCCTTTAAGACTGAGCTATGCATCTCAGTAATTCTATGTAACTATGAGAATAATAAAGGTTATAAACGGGACCAGTCATTTATAAAATTCATTCAAAGATCGGAAGAGGTAAGTAAGCATCTAAGCAAATACTGACAGAATCAGGCTGAAAATGTTGGCCACCATTATTATTGGCACATTTTACTTCTCTTTTACAAATAAATTGGTGCAAAACAGCAGTGGCTTCTTGATCCATAAAGAAGCTTTATGACATCTTTGCTAAATACATCTTTTCGATGTAAATATTTTACAACCTTCTGAAGAAAGAACTGATATAAAAATAAAATTATCTGTTCACTTATCACTTTCCCCTAGTTATCCTTTCCTCTTCATTCCATTGTCATTACACCCTTCCAAGTCCTCCTTAAATTACGCCAGTATTACTTTAACAACCTTTTGCCCAGCCTCCTAGCCTACTTTTAACGCATTTGGCTTAATGCTAAAATAACTAATTTTACTACAACACCACTTTCCACAGAATCATTCCATGCTTACAAGACTGCAGAAGCCCCTGTTACCCACCATAGTATCTAAATTCCTCTGTCCAGCTTTCAGGGTCTCATATATTGTGGTATCACCCAATCTTTCCATAAGTATTTCATGTTCCCCCACACATGAACCCTCCTCCACTCAGGAAGACAGATGTTCCACAAGACAACAAATAACAGGAGGAGAATAAGCTTTGGGAAATAATAATAATTTCTACTATTTATTAAGTGTATGTTGTGTGCCGTGAATTGTGCTCAGCACATTACATGTGCTATTTCATGTTACCCGCACGTAAACCTTATGTGACAGGTGTTATGATTTTACAGGGTGGAAGCTGAGCCATAGAGATTTTCTTCTTTAAGATCATTAAGCTATTAAACGGCAGAGCTGGCAGTCTTATGTCTCACTCCAATGCTCAAGTTTTTGTCCACATGTTAAGTTTCACTTATAGTAAAGGTGTCCTAGGCAGGTGGATGTGCCAATCTGAAGCTCAGAGGGGAGAAACAAGGGTTATATTTTTCTATTGCTGCTTCTAGTTAACTGCATCTTGAGCTTGTCCATGGAAAATATGTGTAATGAGGAGAAGAAGCCAAGAACAGAACTCTAAGCAATGGCACCACTTACACAGTGGACAGAAGAGAAGGCCTCAGAAAAGACTGAGAGGGTGTCAGGAGAACCAGGAGAATTATCCAGCACAAATCAAAGAACTGGAGTTTCAAGACACACTAAAGGAGAATAATCAGCTCTATAAAGAAAAAAATATCAAATAAGGTCAAGTAAGATAAAGATTGAAAACTTCTCATTAGAATTAGTGGTTAAGAGCTAGGGTAACTCATAATTTATCATCCAAACCAGGACAGTTTTGAGGATGAAAGAGGGCTCTATTAACAAATACCCCAGAGGCTGGGCGGGGTAGCTCATGCCTGTAATCCAAGCACTTTGGAGGCCAAGGCGGGTGGATCACCTGAGGTCGGGAGTTCAAGACTAGCCTGACCAACATGGTGAAACCCCGTCTTAAAAAAGAAAAAAAAAACCCAGAAACACTGAATATGGTGCAAACCAAAACATAAGGTCACCCTATTAAGAAGTCACTAGTGTCCTCTGTGAAAACCATTTGAAAAGAGTAATGCAGTGACTGCCACAACGATGTGAGTTCAGGAATGAATGTGTGTTGAAAATAGCATGTAATCGCCGGGCGCGGTGGCTCACGCCTGTAATCCCAGCACTTTGGGAGGCCGAGGCGGGTGGATCACGAGGTCAAGAGATGGAGACCATCCTGGTCAACATGGTGAAACCCCGTCTCTACTAAAAATACAAAAATTAGCTGGGCATGGTGGCACGTGCCTGTAGTCCCAGTTACTCGGGAGGCTGAGGCAGGAGAATTGCTTGAACCCAGGAGGCGGAGGTTGCGGTGAGCCGAGATCGCGCCATTGCATTCCAGCATGGGTAACAAGAGTGAAACTCCGTCTCAAAAAAAAAAAAAGAAAATAACATGTAATCTTTCAAAAACCTTATTTTATTCCTTCTTTATTCCCACTGCATCACTTGACTAGGCTTTAAACAAGAAAGGCTTGGTCTGATGAATGGGTGAGAAAAAAGTGAGTATTAGAGGTGAAACCGCCCTTCACTTACTCCTTATCCATGTGCTTGACTTCTGCTTCTTGACTACTGAAACTGCTTCCCCAAATGTCCCCAGTGACTTCCAATCAGTGCTGGGAGTGAATGGCCTTTACTGTATCCTCAACTTCCACAGCATTTGGCATAGCCATATGCCCCCAGTCCTATCTTGAGACTACAGCTCTGAATTATACCTGCTCTCTTCTTGCTCATTTAATCTTAAAAAGGTTGGCGTGTTCTAAGTCTCTGCCTGATACAGTTTCTCTCCTTTGTCTATTCTCCCTCCCTCAGTGGTCTTATGCTCATCACCATTTTCACCCTCACTACTCAAGCAAATGACCCCTAAATCTTTTCCTCTGTCCTCAAATTCTGCCATGAAATGATTTTCGTTTTAAACTGATGGCCGTATATCTCTCTCCAGGTGGTGGACCCACAACACCTCCCTAAATATGTCAAAAGCGTACAATATCTTTTTCTTCAATTAGCAACTCACAAATGGTCTATTAACTCCCGAACAAATAAAGTCTAAATCCTTGGCCTAGCATTTAAGGATATTCATGATATGGCCAAAAACTACTTGTAAAGATTTTGCTTCCTCTACATGCACAGCAAGCTCTGAGCACAAAGTGCTGTTATTATCCTCTGAACCTCACCTTGGAACCCGATCTTAGAGAAGCTGGGGATTATAACACCAATAAATGCTACTGTTGCTCCTAGAATTCTCTTCTCTCTTCTACACTGGACAAGATTAAGCCAATCAGAAGTCTTGGTGAGTATCCTTATTAAATGTGTCCTCCATTCTTCAGTCTCAGACTTCACTTTGTATTACTCTTAAGGTACTTGCCATTTTCTGTCTTTTCATAATGTGTGCATATGTATTATCCTCCCTATTATATTGGAAACTCCTTAATAAGAGGGTTTGTGGCCAGGCATGGTGGCTCACGCCTGTAATCTCAGCACTCTGGGAGGTCGAGGAATGTGGATCACATGAGGTCAGGAGTTCGAGACCAGCCTGGCCAACCTGGTGAAACCCCAACTCTACTAAAAATACAAAAATTAGCCAGTGTGGTGGTGCCTGTAAGCCCAGCTACTTGGGAGGTTGAGGCAAGAGAACACTTGAACCTGGGAGGTGGAGGTTGCAGTGAGCCAAGATAGCGCCACTGCACTCCATCCTGGGTGACAGAGGGAGACTATATCAAAAAAAAAAAAAAAGAGGGCATGTCTTTTCACAGATGTACAACAGGTATTTATTGTTTAGAATCAACAGTTATAATTAGTAGAATAGATGCATTTGACATCTTAATACATGTTACTTGAAAATTCATTATTTTTATCACCCTTAAAAGTAAAAGAAAAACTGATAGCTATTTATGTTCTGATATATTAAACATCCTCAGTAATCATTATTTAAAACCTGTATCTCTGGTTTGTGAACATATAATGTGAGAGAACAATTTATCAAGTAGATTAATTTTTAGGTACATCAAGATTAATATGATCATTTAGTAGAGTATATTTAGGCAATTAAATTTAGGTAAGTACAACAGCAAAATCTTTTAATGCCTAGTGTCAAAGCCTTGATTCATGAATTAACTGGTTATAATAGGTTGTGATTTGAAGTGGAACTTCCTGCAAAACCTATTTTTAACACCTCAGTGTATATCACCTGGTATTCTTTGTCTAACAGAACTGTACCTTTAAATACAGCTAATGCCAGATGGTCTCCTCAATAAAAAACAGCAGGAGGCAACATATTAATGCCACTCAACAAGCAAGTCTGCAGACAGCCAGCCAATGAAATCAGTCTTCAGTTGCTAAGCCGTTCTGTCACCATGGCAACACCTACTTCAGAAAAAATATTGGATTTTCAAATCAAATGAGCCACCCACCTTAAAATTCCAGATCCTCCAAGCTATGATCACCAGATACTTTAGTTAAAATAACTGCTTAGATTTTTTCCATTGACCTAAAATCAGGGCTATCTTGAAAAGCCATTTGCCTTTCCATTTTTAAATATTTATTTACTCTCAGTTTCTAACTGTCTTGATTTTCTAGATAAACATACTCCATTTAAATGTATGTGTATGCATATGTATACAAACACATTTGTATATATGTACACACACACATACACACACATGCACTTGCAGGCTAATAGTCCTAAATATAAAAAAAACCTTAATGTCTCAGAAAATTGTCACTGGTACATGCTCTTATCAATCTTTTACTAATATTATATCTGATTTAAATAAGCAATTAATAAAATATGTTAATTAATTAGAATAATTAATTAATTGAAATCAGAATATTATTTTTGTTACCAGCCTCTAAATTATCTAATATGAATGTTCAAAATAACCTTAAAACTTTGGGGGGGGGTTGGGATTTTTTTTTTAGAAATGGGGACTTGCTCTGTCACTCAGGCTATGTACAGTGGTGAAATCGTAGCTCATTGCAGTCTCCAACGCCTGGGTTCAAGCAATCCTCCCACCTTAAGCTCTGGAGTAGCCAGGACTATAGGCATGCACCACTATGCCAGGTTAATTTTCTTCTTTTTTTTTTAGTAGAGACCAGGTCTTGCTATGTCACCCAAACTGGTCTCAAACTTCTGGCCTCAAGCAATCCTCCCATGTTGACCTCCCAAAGTGCTGAAATTACAAGCATAAGCCACTATGTCTGGCCAAAATTTTGTTTTTAATACAGTTCCATTTTTAAGTGGAAATGATTATTTGTCCCATAAAAGGGAGATAATCCTGTTTTATCTGATGAAAATGCAGATACTCTAAAATAATATTTGGAAATACATTGTATAATCAAGAAAAGATGGTAGAACGGATGCTTACTTTGAAAACATGGAAAGAGAGTGTCTAAGAACGTGGCAGCAGCTTCCACTCAAGTCACATGGTAAGAAGGAACAGTTCCCCAAAAAGGGACGAGAGGCGCTAATCTCAGAAAGGACGAAGACACAATAAATACTTGTCTAACATACTGAATTGCATAGTTGTTTAGGAATGTAGCTATATATACATATATATCCTAATCTTAGTTTTGCCACTTACAAACCTGTGATGTTAAATAAATCATTTAATCTCTCTGGGTCTAAGTTTAGTAATTTACAGAATGTCGATAATTATAGTTTAAATCCCAAAAGGTTTGTAAGTTGTGCCTTTAAACATCACTTGGCATATATCAAGCATTATATAAGTGTGAGCAATAATATAAAGTAAGTTCATATTCTTTCCATAACATATAAACATTTTTCCTTTGCCTTTCTGTTTCATCTTTAAACTTTATTTTCTAACTTTCTCTGTGTTTTAATGCGTTTTGCTTTCAGTTGGCTTCACTTTCTTCTTTTGATTTTATTTTAATTTTTATTGTTTTTGACACAAGGTCTCACTCCATCGACCAGGCTGGAGTTCAGTGGTGTGATCCTGGCTCACTGCAGCCTCCACCTCCTGGGCTCAAGCCATCCTCCCACCTCAGCCTCCTGAGTAGCTGGGACTACAGGCACATACCACCACACCTGGCTAATATTTTGTAATTCTTTTGTGTGTGGAGACAGGATTTCACTATGTCGCTCAGGCTGGTCTCAAACTCCCTGGCTCAAGTGATTGTCCCGCCTCAGCCTCCCAAAGTGCTGGGATAACAGGCATGAGCCACCACACTCAGCCTTCTTCTTTAATCTTAAATATTATATTTCTGCCTATCTTATTATTTTCAATAATCTCCATTATCTTTTTTTTTTTTTTTTTGAGACAGAGTCTGGCTCTGTTGCCCAGGCTGGAGTGCAGTGGCACAATCTCATCTCACTGCAACCTCCACTTCCCAGGTTCAAGCTGTTCTCCTGCTTCAGTCTCCAGAGTAGCCGGGATTACAGGTGTGTGCCACCACACTCTGCTAATTTTTGTATTTTAGTAAAGATGGAATTTCACCATGTTGGCCAGGCTGGTCTCGAAGTCCTGATCTCAAGTGATCTGCCTGCCTTGGCCTCCCAAAGTTCTGGGATTACAGGCATGAGTCACCATGCCCAGCCTATGTTAACTTCTTACCTGGTATTTTCAACATTTGATGATTCACTTTTTTAGATCTATCTCAAAGTCAAGTTGTGGGAATTACACAGGGAGACCCCAGGCCACAAAGCATGGTGGGTCATACCAGCAGTTTTTACACCACCCTATGGATTCCCTAGCCCCATTAAAGATGACTCCAGAAATGAATTCAGTAATACGGCATACCTCCCGGGGGACCAAAGACCTCATTGTGCAAAGAGCAAGTCTGATTATCTAAAGAGTATTTTTAAATGAAATCTTTGCTATTTCAACACACACATATCTTTTTTCCTTTAGAGGGGGGGAGAAAAAAAAGAGAGCAAAGCAAATGGAACTTCTTTAGGGCAATGCCTTTTTTCTAGAGAAAAAAGTTGCAGTGATCTTAGAATAACTGATTAGATAAAAGCCAATTTAGTTATTGTTTACTTAAGAGAAGGGAGAACTCCTCTTCATATCAGAATTATCCCTGCCCATACAGGTGAGATTGGGTTCACAAATCTTTCACAACAAGTGTTTTGTTTTTGGGGATTTTTGTAATACTAATTCTGAAATGCTTTGGGCATCTACATGTTATGCACGTGCCCAGTGAAAAATCTCTGAGGGTTAAAAAACATTTCCCAACTATCCTGTACAATGCTCTGCTGGTGAATTATCATGTAATACCTTTGAACTACATAGAATGTACAGAATTTATGATTTCAAGTTTTATCCTGTGCTATTTAGTTTCTAAGCTGAATATATATTTAACAGAAGGCAAGCAAGAAGATGAAATGTGGTTCACACTTTTTTCATCATAATCCATTTATATAAGGATGAAGAGGGAGACCCAGGCATCTCAGTCAACCTGCCCTTTGTTTTTCATTCCTAAGACTGTAAACAGTAGCCCTTTTCATATGTAATTCCTAGGACTGTAAACTTCCCCTTTTCATTCCTAAGACTGTAAACTGTAGCCCTTTCCGTATGTAATTCCTAAGACCGTAAACTGAGACCCTTTTCATATGTTAAGCTATAATCCTAAGATTCTTCCACATGTAACATCTAAAGTATAAGCCTATATAAAGAAGGAACTTTCCTTTGTTGGGGGAGCTTGGCTGTTAAGGCAACAATGCCACCTTGCTCCCGGCCAAATTAAACTCCTTCCTTCCATACTCAGTGTCCGAGAGATCCGTTTCCCACAGCCGCTCCTGCTACAAGATAACTTGGAAAAGAATCTTTAAAAGTCATTTTTATTAGTCAAAGAAATGGCTGCTAATAAAAGTTCCCAATCATATCATTACCATTACTATGCATTGAGCCTTGGCATAGGTAGAACTTTCTTTCCATCTCTGCTTCCTAATCTCTTACTTGATTAGGTTCTGGATTTCCACTCTCATTAATACCCAAAGGTTAGCTCTGTGCACAGGTCAAATGTCAAATGGAGAATTAAATCAATTGTCTGAATAAGTCAGACTTAATACTTTCACCAGAAATAATATTATAATCAAAATAAATTTTACTCTAAATTAACCGTGAAGCTATCTCCAGTCTTTTCATTGCATTATTATCCATTTTCTGCTCCTATGAGACCACATCCTTTCACACAAACATCAGCCAGACGACTTTGGAATATTTTGCTTGCTAATATCCTGACTATAAATTACTAACAGAATTCATCAACTGATCATTTTGGTAGATCTCATAGGACAAAACTCAAAAGAAAAAACTTCATTCACATGTATACCATATATTCTTAAATTCCTACAATAATGCATACCACTGATTTCTGTTCAATAATTAAGGAGGCACTTTATTCCAGATATAGTTCCGTTACATATTTCTTTTTTTTTTGATATGGCAATTTTATGTTTCTTTTGTTTTTAATTTCAATACTTTTTTCCACAGAGGCTAACCATATTACATTCCTATCACCAATGTATGAGTTTCACTATTAGTCAGATATACCTTTTTTTTTTAAATTGCATTTTAGGTTTTGGGGTACATGTGAGGAACATGCAAGATTGTTGCACAGGTACACACATGGCAGTGTGATTTGCTGTCTTCCTCCCCATCACCTATATCTGGCATTTCTCCCCATGCTATCTCTCCCCAACTCCCCACCCCCTGCTGTCCCTCCCCTATTTCCCCCTGACAGACCCCAGTGTGTGATGCTCCCCTCCCTGTGTCCATGTGTTCTCGTTGTTCAACACCCACCTATGAGTGAGAACATGCAGTGTTTGATTTTCTGTTTTTGTGTCAGTTTGCTAAGAATGATGGTTTCCAGGTTCATCCATATCCCTACAAAGGACATGAACTCATCGTTTTTTATGGCTGCATAGTATTTCATGGTGTATATGTGCCACATTTGCCCTATTCAGTCTATCATCAATGGGCATTTGGGTTGGTTCCAGGTCATTGCTATTGTAAACAGTGCTGCAATGAACATTCGTGTGTATGTGTCCTTACAGTAGAATGACTTATAATCCTTTGGATATATACCCAGTAATGGGATTACTGCGTCAAATGGAATTTCTACTTCTAGGTCCTTGAGGAATCGCCACACTGTCTTCCACAATGGTTGAACTAATTTACACTCCCACCAACAGTGTAAAAGTGTTCCTATTTCTCCACATCCTCTCCAGCATCTGTTGTCTCCAGATTCTTTAATGATCACCATTCTAACTGGCGTGAGGTGGTATCTCAATGTAGTTTTGATTTGCATTTCTCTAATGACCAGTGATGATGAGCACGTTTTCATATGTTTGTTGGCCTCATGTATGTCTTCTTTTATAACATGTCTGTTCATGTCCTTTGCCCACTTTTGAGTGGGCTTGTTTGTTTTTTTCTTGTAAATCTGTTTTAGTTCTTTGTAGATTCTGGATATCAGCCCTTTGTCAGATGGGTAGATTGCAAAAATTTTTTCCCGTTCTGTTGGTTGCTGATTCACTCTAATGACTATTTCTTTTGCTGTGCAGAAGCTGTGGAGTTTAATTAGGTCCCATTTGTCTATTTTGGTTTTTGTTGCCAATGCTTTTGGTGTTTTTGTCATGAAGTCCTTGCCTATGCCTATGTCCTGAATGGTTTTGCCTAGGTTTCCTTCTAGGGTTTTTATGGTGTTAGGTCTTATGTTTAAGTCTTTCATCCATCTAGAGTTAATTTTAATGTAAGGTGTCAGGAAGGGGTCCAGTTTCTGCTTTCTGCACATGGCTAGCCAGTTTCCCCAACACCATTTATTAAACAGGGACTCCTTTCCCTATTGCTTATTTTTGCCAGGTTTGTCAAAGATTGGATGGTTGTAGACGTGTGGTGTTGCCTCCAAGGCCTCTGTTCTGTTCCATTGGTCTATATCTCTGTTTTGGTACCAGTACCATGCTGTTTTGATTACTGTAGCTTTGTAGTATAGTTTGAAGTCTGGTAGTGTGATGCCTCCCGCTTTGTTTTTTTTTTTTTTTTTTTTTTTTTGCTGAGAATTGACTTGGCTATGCGGGCTCTCTTTTGGTTCCATATGAAGTTTAAGGTGGTTTTTTCCAGTTCTGTCAAGAAGGTCATTGGTAGCTTGATGGGGATAGCACTGAATCTGCAAATTACTTTGAGTAGTATGGCCATTTTCATGATATTGATGCTTCCTAACCATGAACATGGAATGTTTCTCCATCTGTTTGTGTCCTCCCTTATTTCATCAAGCAGTGGTTTGTAGTTCTCCTTGAAGAGGTCCTTTACATCCTTTGTTAGTTGTATTCCCAGGTATTTTATTCTGTTTGTAGCAATTGTGAATGGCAGTTCGTTCTTGATTTGGCTGTCTTTAAGTCTGTTATTGGTGTACAGGAATGCTTCTGATTTCTGCACATTGATTTTTTATCCTTAGACTTTGCTGAAGTTGCTTATCAGTTTCAGGAGATTTTGGGTTGAGACGATGGGGTCTTCTAGATATACAATCATGTCATCTGCAAATAGAGACAATTTGACTTCTTCCTTTCCTATTTGAATACCCTTTATTTCTTTTTCTTGCCTGATTGCTCTGGCTAGAACTTCCAATACTATATTGAATAGGAGTGGTGAGAGAGGGCATTCTTCTTAAGTGCCAGATTTCAAGGGGAATGCTTCCAGTTTTTGCCCATTCAGTATGATATTGGCTGTTGCTTTTTGTTGTAAATAGCTTTTATTATTTTGAGATATGTTCCGTCAATACCTAGTTTATTGAGGGTTTTTAGCATAAAGGGCTGTTGAATTTTGTCAAAGGCCTTCTCTGCATCAATTGAGATAATCATGTGGTTTTTGTCTTTGATTCTGTTTATGTGGTGAATTACGGTTATAGATTTGCGTATGTGGAACCAGCCTTGCATCCCCGGGATGAATCCTATTTGATCATGGTGGATAAGCTTTTTGATGTGCTGTTGCAATCAGTTTGCCAGTATTTTATTGAAGATTTTTGCATGTATGTTCATCATGGATATTGGCCTGAAGTTTTCTTTTCATGCTGAGTCTCTGCTGGGTTTTGGTGTCAGGATGATATTGGTCTCATAAAATGATCTGGGAAGGATTCTCTCTTTTTGGATTGTTTGGAATAGTTTCATAAGGAATGGCACCAGCTCCTCTTTGTATGTCTGGTAGAATTTGGCTGTGAATCCGTCTGGACCTGGGCTTTTTTACAGAAATACAAACCATCATCAGAGATTATTACAAACATCTCTATGCTCATAAACTAGTAAACCTGGAAGAAATGGATAAATTCCTGGACACTTGCATCCTCCCAAGCCTAAACCAGGAAGAAGCTGAAACACTGAACAGACCAACAACAAGGTCTGAAGTTGAGAAAGCAATTAAGAGCCTACATAGTTCTTCATTTTAATAAAGGCTGTTCATTAAACATGCAATACGCTATCAATGATTCTTATAACATTTTAATATGTTTCATAAAAATCTCACAAATATGGAAATAAAGTCCTTTGAGAAACTGTGTGATGATTGTTGGTTTGTAAAACATTCTCAAAAAATATGTGATTCCCCACAAATAACATTTTTCACATTAAAAGAAATGTTTAATAGGAGCAGTCTTGCTATTTTGCCCAAACTGGTCTCAAACTACTGGCCCCAAGCAATCCTCTCCACTCAGTCACATTATAATTTAATGCAGACACATGAACAGATCAACACAAGTATGATTTTTTAAATGGAAACCTCACCCAATTTCAGTTATTTATATTATTCACCCCTAACTTCCAGCGACAGAACATGATTTATTCTGCATAGTGCACATAAGCGAGGGTTGCCCTTGCACACCACAGCACCCTTCCCAGAGGCCCACTCCCAATGGTTATGTTCTCTTAGGACCAGGATTCCCAAATGGTCAGTCATGTGGGAGACGCCAAGCACTGTGGTATAAGTGGGTATCTGATCTTTGCTAATAAGTTTTCATAATTGTATTGTAACTTACATGGAAGTGTCCTTCCTTGGGCAATCTTGCATTTTCCCAGTCTCTATCTCGAAGCAAGATTAAGCACTGCATACCATCTCCCAAAGTAACTTAACTCCGCAAATCATTATGGGGCACTGTAGATCTGCTGATGTCCCCATCCTTTATTTCTGTTTCCCCAAAGTTTCTCTTGAACCACTAGCCCTTAACTCTTTCTCTTCTCTCTCTCTGACTCTCTACACAGCCTCCGAATATGTCCCTCTCCTTTTTATGCAATTTAGCTCCTCAGCCTTCCTGAAGGCCCAGCCCTCCAAAAAGTTCATCAGAGCAGTCTTCCAACACAAGCTTGTTTCTTCCTAGAGAGTAGATTTTACTGCCAAGAAAAATAACATTCTCTGTATGTACTTAAAGTGTACTGGAGTGATTTATGTCAATGCTTTCCTGATTTTTTGCCACCACCTCCAGCACACCCATACCCATTTACAGCACACAGGTCAAGCAGCTCAACTCTAAGGATTTGAAAACATACTGATAAGTTACATTCCAGTAACTCCCTCACAGACTTCATGAGCTAAGAGCTCATGACCCTCCATGACCAATAAGAAATAGTTATGTTCCTTTCTCCATCTGCGTACATTGTTACAGGAAATATTCTAAGAAGAGTGTCCAACTGTGTTTCAGAAAATGAGTTCCAGGCCTCCTGGGCTTCAAAACCTTGGGCAGGTTGTTTAATCTCTCTCTGAAGCTCAACGTAATCGTCTATAAAATGAGAGTGCTCCTTCTAGCTAGGAAAAAGACTTCTATAATCCTAATGTTTCACAATTCTACGGAACACTAATGAAGATTGGGTTTAACATCAGGAGTAATTCAAAATAAATTTACCCTAATCAAAAACCTATAATTGGAAGAATTAGTTAAATACTAAATATTTCTGCGTAGTGAATTTCTCTCCCAAAAGCATCTGACAAACTGCATGATCATTATTCGAGTGTTAGACAAATGCAGCTGGATGAATGCTCTGAAACAGCTGCCAAAGCGTGGAGAAAAGCTATGGGCTGAATTCTCCTTCAATAACTCAAACGACATTGCTTTTCTTGTTCTTGTTCTTATTTTTGTGGGTTTTTACAAAACATAGTTTTTGAATTACATAGTCAAAACGGAACACTAATTGAGCTATACTTAACTGCTGGAAATTAGCCTAACAAAATCAAAATTACATAACATCTTTTTACTCCATGGATTACTAGAGAGTGTTCAATAATAGCTAACTAGGGAGGAAAAGTGTTAGTAATCAATTATTGCTAATTACAACATAATCTAGTATATGCTTAATATATTTATAATTATATGCTATATAATATAACCATAAGTTTAATTTATATACATATTATTTATATACATGATATATTATAACAGATGATACATGTAGCAGATAATTATGTTCCACTAATGTGAAATTTTCATCTACAGAAAATTCTCATTTTAGAGAATGTAGTTTGTGGATGTTGTCTTTTGAGGATGATTTCCCTCATCAAGACAATAAAACCATTTGAGATGGAGCCTATACTACGATAAGTCCATTATAATATTATATATAAATACATAATGAAATATTTATAATATTTCATTACATATTTATAATGGTATTATAATAGTATATTATTTATACTATAATTATGGAATGATATAAATATATATCTTAATATAAGCATCATTATAATATATATATCATACATTATATTATATATAAACATATTAATATATGTAAATATATAATATATAATCATATTATATATTACATACTAACATATATACTATATATAAGTATATTTATATTTAGCTCCATCCCAAATAGTTTTACCATCTTGATGAGGGAAATGAGCCCCAAAGGACGATACCCCCAAAACTGCATTATCTAAAATGAAAATTTTCTGTAGATGAAAATTTCACATGTTGATGGAACATAATTATATGGCACAATGTATATTGAATGCTTATATGTCATCACATTCAGAACAATGAAGAAAAAGACACAAGAAGTGTGAATGATTTTTATTATTTTTTTAATTGCATTTTAGGTTTTGGGGTACATGCGAAGAACATGCAAGATTGTTGCATAGGTACACACATGACAGTGTGATGTGCTGCCTTCCTCCCCATCACCTATATCTGGCATTTCTCCCCGTGCTATCTCTCCCCAACTCCCCACCCCCTGCTGTCCCTCCCTTTTCTCCCCGACATACCCCAGTGTGTGATGCTCCCCTCCCTGTGTCCATGTGTTCTCATTGTTCAACACCCACCTATGAGTGAGAACATGCGGTCTTTGATTTTCTGTTCTTGTGTCAGTTTGCTGAGAATGATGGTTTCCAGGTTCATCCATATCCCTTCAAAGGACATGAACTCATCGTTTTTGATGGCTGTATAGTATTCCATGGTGTATATGTGCCACATTTTCCCTGTCCAGTCTATCATAGATGGGCATTTGGGTTGGTTCCAGGTCATTGCTATTGTAAACAGTGCTGCAGTGAACATTCGTGTGCATGTGTCCTTATAGTAGAACGATTTATAATCCTTTGGATATATGCCCAGTAATGGGATTACTGGGTCAAATGGAATTTCTATTTCTAGGTCCTTGAGGAATTGCCACACTGTCTTCCACAATGGTTGAACTAATTTACACTCCCACCAACAGTGTAAGAGTGTTCCTATTTCTCCACATCCTCTCCAGCATCTGTTCTCTCCAGATTTTTTAATGATCGCCGTTCTGACTGGTGTGAGATGGTATCTCAATGTAGTTTTGATTTGCATTTCTCTAATGACCAGTGATGATGAGCATTTTTTCATATGTTTGTTGGCCTCATGTATGTCTTTTTTTGTAAACTGTCTGTTCATATCCTTTGCCCACTTTTGAATGGACTTGTTTGAATGATTTTTTACTAGCTTAGAATAAAGTCCTCTCTTTGACTTTCCATATCTTACACATCTTTTAAGTCCTGCTCAAATCTCCACCTCCTTCTGAAAGGTTTCCCTTGCACACCTCTCTTACAACTCCCTGAAGAATTTGAGTGAATACCTTCATACCAAGTACTTGGTAAAATACTGTTGTTTCTTGCTCCCTTTTGAAATATCTCTTCAATTTTCACAATGTCACTCTTATAGGAGGCACTTAGTTATTACTGTTAAATAAGTACATTAGGGCCACAAATAACAAATACAGAAATGAAAGATGCAGTATTTCATTTATGACCGTCTACTACTCAGAGTTTTATTTCCAAGTATGACCTGGTTTGAAAGCATTTCTAACTGGAATTTCCAAATGCCTGGTGAATGAATGTCTTTATTTTTTCTCGGTGATCTGTCCAATTAGGATGATTTATACTGCAGGTTGTTAGTAGGGCCTTTTTGATAATAAAGCATTCTTATGACCTTGGTTTGATGGTTGAGAACACTATGGAAAATGTAACATGTTCCACAAATGAGAGCCTTGTTGGCCTTTCAAAAATGTTGGCAGAGGTATGAATGTTTTCCTTATACTACTGTCTTTATGGAGTCCATGAATGCATTACCTTTGTCCAGTGAATTTTTGAGAAAATATTAACAAGTCTCACTCTTTTATACATTCATTTAAGAAACACATTCTCATTGATTTACTTTCCCTGTACACAGAGGTTGTTAAAATAATAACAGCAACAAGAATAAGAGTTTTAAAACTATTCAGGAAAAATACCTCACATTGAATTGATGTCCCTGAAAATTAGATGTAATTTTTAAAGGAACAGTTCCTGCAAATTGAAATAGACTCAAAGGAGAAGGGGAAATGTTTGTTCAAATAGCATAAGGTGCCCTCACTCCCATCTATCCAGTAATCTGAATTGACTATAAAAAAAAGCATACTAGGCAGCCTAGAAATAATAGAAAAGCATCTCAAAAATATTAAAAATATCACATAGTTCATGTTTTTCACTGCTGGAGAGAATGTCCTCAACACATAACCCAACAATTTAGACACACAAGTAAAATGAATATACTCTTTTAATAAAGTTTCTCAGGTTCACTCCATAGTTAACTAGTGGAGAAGAAATTAGAAATTGAAATTGTGTGTTACTCATGCATATGAAAATATAAAAACACTACTAACACCCCCAATGCTACGCTGACCAGTGGAATAGTGAAACCAACCCGTTATGAACATTGAAGAGATCATTCTAAATATTTCATAACATTCACCTCAGAGGTTATTCTAATTTGAAGAAGACTAATTTGAGGAAAGCTTATAGAATTCTTTCCATGCATTCACACATAGAGAGAAGTATTTTTATCAGGTATTCTGTACACGTTCAACACTTCTAAAGTTTTCTGCAGCTCATACATTTGCAATCAAGAAATGGCAGCAAAAGTTCTTCCAGAAGAGGAAGCCTTCCTACTTTAAGTACTGAGTGTGACCCATCATATGGAGAAACTAATGTTAAATGCAAGATTTTGGATGCCCACGAGGGTGATTTATGTGACTAGAAAAGAGTTGTAAATGGTTGGTTTCCAAAATCTTTTTCATTGTACATTCAATTTATTGGAGTTATAAATTATAAATTCAAAATCATAGTCTTCCACAAACATTTAAGTTCAGTTACCAGTCTTACTTATCTACTTGTAAATATAACAGATTCTATACCCACTTTTAAGGGAGATTTAACCCTTAATTATTTAAGTAAATTATCTTAAACACTTCAAGGTGTATATACAAAACAACATATTCAATTACCTTTTTAGTTTCCTTGTTTGACAAATATTCCCAGCTTCCTACATAACATGGCAAATCTAATAGATTAAATTGTATGGTGATTCTTAAGTTCTCTTAAATGTCCCAATATCATTTATAAACTTGCTAAAATTTCAAGTTAAATATCACAAAACTGAAATAATTATTCAATTATAAAAAGGTTTAAAAGCACAGGGAAAATGTGGCACATATACACCATGGAATATTATGCAGCCATCAAAAACGATGAGTTCGCATCCTTTGTAGGGACATGGATGAACCTGGAAACCATCATTCTCAGCAAACTGACACAAGCACAGAAAATCAAACACCGCATATTCTCACTCATAGGCGGGTGTTGAACAATGAGAACACATGGACACAGGGAGGGGAGCA